>JADRCD010175652.1:0-15248 GCA_019843815.1 Montemys delectorum | reverse complement strand
CTGTGGGCCGCTCCAAATGCCCCACATTGGCAGCTACCTTCACTCCTCCTGCCACCTGCTCTAAGGCTACAACCAAACCTCCAAGTCTTTCCTCCCCAGAGACACCTGACCCAGCAGTGGTCCTACCTCTAAGGGAAGTTGCTGGAGCAAATGGTCTTGTCAGAGTACATGTTCCTTTCTCGCTTAGTGAACTTTCCCAAATAGAAAACAGGCTGGGATCTTATACTTCTAATCCTTCCAAGTTTATCAAAGAGTTCCAATATATCAACAGTTTACTTCCTAAGGAACACAGACGAGTCTGGGAAGAGGCAAGAGTACATGCAAATGGAATTCACCAAACAGACGGCACATACTCAATTGGCTCTGAGGCAGTGCCAGACCAGAATCCCTGGTGAAATTACAATTCTGCAAGTGGTATTTTAGCCAGGGACAGGTTCATTACATGCCTTTTGGACGGTCTTAGAAAAGTGGCCTCAAAGCCAGTAAATTTTAAAAACTCCAAGAGGTTGTCCAGGACAAGCAGGAGAATCCATCTCAACTTTTAGAACCCTTATGAAGGCTTTATTACAGCATACCAATCTGGACCCTGAAAACCCAGAAGGTGAGCAACTTCTGATGACCTACCTCTTTTCCCAGAGCTACCCCGACGTAAGAGCTAAATTTAAAAAACTGGAGAGGGGACCCCTAACTCCACAGGCAAAACTCTTAGCGCCGGCCTTCAAAGTGTGCCATGGGAGAGATGATAAAATTCGCAAACAAAAATACCATATGCTGGCAAAGGCTGTCCAACCAGCCCCAGCCACTACCCCAGGCTCATGGTCTCCTACACAAAGACCACCAGGCACCTGCTACAAGTGTGGTCAAAAAAGGTCATTGGGCAAAATCCTGCCCCAACTTCCACAAGCCAAGAAGGCCATGCCCTAGGTGCCATCAAGAGGGACATTGGGCTGTTGACTGCCCCCATGTTACGTAAAACAAAGGGACATCACTCCCAGATAACCCTCCAACTGATCTCCTAGGCTTGGCTACGGCAGACTGAGGAGGTCCGAGCTCCCCGACCCAACCACTGCCATCACTAGCAAGGAGCCCCGGGTAAATATCGTGGTATATGGGCGTTCCATCTCCTTCCCCTTGGACACCGGAGCCACTTACTCAGTCCTGACGGAGTTTTGGGGGCCCACTTCTCCTTCTAATTCTCCTATTGTTGGGGTAAGAGGACAATCGTACTTCCCTCTCCAGACCCCACCACTCAGTTACATTTTTAGGGGTGTACCTTTTACCCATTCCTTTTTGGTAGTGCCAACATGTCCTGTCCCCTTATTGGGAAGAGATCTTCTAGCTAGGCTAGGAGCTTCTATTTCCTTTGCTCCTCACATCTGCCTAAACCCAGGCTCGCCAGCAGTTCCTCTGCTTCTTCTCCTAGCCAGGCAACCTACTAACGCTACCATGTTATTTCCTGTTGCTAAACATCATTCTCCTGTTGTCATCCAATTACTGGACTCTACCAGGTACATAACCCAAGCTCAATACCCTCTCTCTCTCCAGAGCCTCAGGGGACTTAAGCCTATCATTTCTGACCTCTTGAAGAAAAAACTCCTTCGTCCCACCTCTTCTCCCTTTAACACTCCTATACTAGCAGTCAAGAAGCCTAATGGTAACTATCGCCTGGTTCAAGACCTCAGGCGCATTAATTCTGCAGTAGTTCCTCTCCATCCCGTTGTGGCTAACCCTTACACAGTTCTTTCCACTATCCCCTCGGAGACTTCCCATTTCTCAGTCTTAGATCTCAAGGATGCATTCTTCTCTATCCCTTTTGATACCCAGTCACAAAATATATTTGCCTTTACCTAGACAGATCCTGATACCCACTTTTCCACCCAACTTACTTGGACTGTTCTACCTCAGGGATTCCAGGATAGCCCACATCTATTTGGTCAAGCTTTGGCTTCTGACTTACTCTCCTTGTCTCTCCCTAAATGCTCTCCACTCCCAGACCATCTACTTACCCCATTACTTTGCCATCTCCGTTCTCTCCTATGAAACTTTACTGACCACCATCTACCTCGGCCATGTACTGTCTCCTGTCCACTACCTATCAACATTAGAGACCAAGTCCTTCTATCCCCTCCAGGTCATCAGCCCTCATCTCTCTCTCAAGTGGCAGGGCCCTTTTAAAGTAATTCTTGTGACCCCTACAGCTGCTAAACTTGAGGGACTCCCTCATTGGGTCCATCTGTCTCACCTCAAACCTCCACCTAAAAATGACTCTTCTTCATACACATTAATCTTAACAGGACCGTGCTCTATCAAGCTCCAGAGGATGCCGAGGATGCCTACCTTATTCCCAAGCCCAAAAAATGAGACTCCACTCCGGCAGCTGAGCTCGACCTCACTGGATTAAACATGGGTTTCTCATCCTCCCCTTGCTGTTCATTCCTATCCAGGGTAGCCCTTATATCTGGAGATTCAAGGTTCAAGAAACCCCCACAGATAACAAACAGTCTTTCCAAATAGGGTCGGGAAACTGCTCCATAGCCGGATGCCAAAAACCAATCCCAGTTGTAGATATGATAGCTGCCCAACATAAGAGGGCAGTTCAAGTTGTGCCACTCTTGGTCGCTACAGGAATAGCCATAGGTGTTGGTACTGGAGTTGCAGGGATAACAACGTCCATGATCCAATGTAATACATTCACTTCCCAGTTCCAAAGTGATTTTCAAAAAATGTCTGAAACTGTGCTTACTATCCAAAAACAGACTGATTATTTGGCAGCCGTGGTGCTTCAGAACAGATGGGGACTAGATATCCTAACAGCTAAAGTAGGTGGTCTTTGCCTGTTTCTCCAAGAAGAATGCTGCTTCTATGTCAACCAATCCGGGATAGTACGAAATAAAATCCAGGAGCTACAGTCAGACATAAAAAATTTCAGGGACCGTGAGACCTCCAGTTCTGAGATTTTCGAAAACCCCATATGGAAGTGGATACTCCCATTTGTAACTCCTCTCCTAGTTATCTTCCTGGTGTTATTATTTGCTCCCTGCCTCATTAATCTTGTTTCTACATTTCTTCAATGACAAATACAAAAATTTCTAACCAAACTATCAATCAGCTCCTGTTACAGGATTACCAGCTGCTGCCCACAGACGAGCCACTGTCCACAGAGAGAACTGATGCAAACGTTTACCAAGTGGATCCCTATGGCGAAAGCCAGCTACCCCCATTGACAACGCCCCTAGACAACAGGAAGTAGTTTAAGAGACACGACGCCTTTCACCATCAGCTTCCCCTTCCCTTTTTCTTTCCTTCTCTTTATAATATCAAAAAGGGAGATATGTTAGCATCCAAAGCCTGTGGCGACTCATGGGCGGGTCTCAGAGACCTGTTGCCAGAGCAACAGCCACCATATTCCCAGAATCCATTGGGCTCACCTCCTACCTTTACCTAGCCTATACGTCACCACTCATATAAATTCGGGGGACATTCCTTTCTCTTTCTCTCTCTCTCCCTCCTCTCTCTTTCCGCTCTACTGCCCCCTCTCTCCCTCTCAATTAAACCTCTTACATGTGGAACTGTTTGGGCCTAGTGTGTGATGCTTTCTGACGCGGTCGCCGCCGAGCCCATCACTGCCTGTCTCTGCCTCCCAAGTGCTGGGATTAAAGGCATGTGCCACCACCACCCAGCATAGGCATAAGCTTTTAATCCCAGCTACTTATGATATTCAAAGCCAGCATGGACTACTACAGAGTGAGACCACAGCCAGTCTGAGCTACAGAGAAAGCCCCCAAAAGGCACAGAGACACCTCTCTCCCTCAGAGCAGCAGACCTGGAAATCTAGCCACACCTCTGGGTAGGAGGAGGCTCTGGGGAAGGGTGGAGGATCCCCAGTCATCCCTGTCCTTGTCAATACTTACCGATGCCAATGCTGAGGAAACTGAAGATGAAGTCTATCTTGTACAGGCGGCGGCAGACTGGTCGGAAGGAGAGTAACATGGTGGGCAGGAGGAGGAGGCATAGTGCCAGGGCGAGAAATATGAAGCCCTTGCTCATGTGAATGTAAACTGGGGAGGAAAGTCGGAGAGATAACTACAGTTACCCCCACTTCTCTCTCTCTCTCTCTCTCTCTCTCTCTCTCTCTCTCTCTCTCTCTCTCTCTCTCTCTCTCCTTTCTCTCACACGAGGAGCTGAACCTAAATACTCCAGTAGCTGGGAAGGAGTGCCATTTCAAGGCCTGCCTGAGCTGTCTAGAGACACATAGTTCTTATCTGTCTCAAAATACAAACTAAAAGCAGTCTGGGAATCCTGGGGTCGTGGCTTAGTTGGCAGAATGCTTGCCTAGCGCGTGTGCCATCGTGAATTTCATCCTCAGCACTGTGCTAAGCTGAGTGTGGCATCACATGCCAGGGATCCCCGCACTTGGGAGAAGCATCAGAAACTCAAGGTTATCCACAGTGAGGGGCTGGGACGTGGTTCAGAGGTAGAGCATCTGCCTAGAATTCTCCAATGAAGTTCTTCTGGGGGTGTGGCTCAGTGGTAGAGCCCCTGTGGAGTGTGTGTGTGAGAGAGAGTAAGGCTCTGGGTTCTAGCCTCAGCAATCCCCAATCCCCCCCCCAAAAAAGAAAAAAACATCACCTCCACTCACATTACCAAAATCACTACCTAGAAATTCTAAAATAACTCTACTACCTCTCATGAATTACCCACCAACAGTGATGCCCCCTCTGTGAGCCCTAACCTATTCCCCCAGAGAGACTCCTGAGAGAGTGCCAGTGGCCCACCCTCAGAGTCACCTTCAGCATTTATTAGGACACCCAGTCTATGTATACACTGACCAGTGAATTGGCCCACGTTGGCACACTTATGCCTCCTGCAGTCAATCCAGAGGCCGATGAAGCCAGTGTATGGACCGTGCACATAGACCATCCGACCATCCAACACGCTGAACAACAACAAAGTTGCCAGGACGACGAAAACGAGGGACCAGCCACGTAGGACCAACTTTCGGTCCTCCTCCCAGGTACAGAGCAAGTCAGCTGGGAAGGGAGAGACGTCTGGGGAAAAAATCCGGGTGGATTCCAATCATCATCAAATGCACTCAGGCCCTCAGGCTTGACAGCGAGTTGCCTTTTCCAGCTGAGTCATTGTCCTGACCTGGGTTGTGCTTACAGATAGGATTTCAATGTTGGCCTGGAACCCACTGTGCAGACTGGACTGACTTCAACATTCTGGTGATGCCCCTGCCTCAGCATAATGACTCTTGGTATTACAGGTGTGGGTCATCTAGTCCAGCAAGTGTTTACAATGTAAACCACTATTGCTTAATTTTGAAATTAAAAAAATTAGTAGTAGCCAAACAAACATCTCACATTCTGCTCCACTTTATAATACAGCTTGCTCTTAGATTTTAGTGTAGAGGCAGGGTCCTATCTAGAACTCACTATGTATATCAGGCTGGCCTTGAACTCAAAATGATCTGCCTGCCTCTGCCTCCTGAGTGCCAAGGCACTACCACACCTTGCTCTGAGATGCAGCCTTAGCACCTTTTAAACTAGAATGCATCATATAATCAGGCACCTCTCAAAAATCACCTTTGGCCTTTAAAATAAAAATTAACAACATTTACTAAGGCCAGGTGTAGTGATGCACACCTTTAATCCTAGCACTCTAGAGGCAGTGACAAAGAGATCTCTGTGAGTTCGAGGCCAGCCTGGTCCACAGAGTGAGTTCCAGGCCAGCCAGGGCTACACAGAGAAACCCTGTCTCGAAACAACAAGCAAATAAAAGAGTAACACCTGGATTCTTCATATTACACAGTCACCGAAATCGGACCAAGCTTGGCATGGTGGCACCTGCTCGTCATCTCGGCACTTGAGAAACCGATGCAGGAAGACTGTCTTGAATTTAAGGCCAACTTGAGCTACACAGTGAGGCTAGGCATAGCCAGGGCTAGATAGAAAGACAATTAATTAATTTAATTAATAAGAGGCCAACAAGATAGGGCTTAACAGGTACAAGCTTTTACCACCAAGGCTCATGACCTGACCTCAGAGTCCCTACAACCCATATGGTGGGAGAAAATCTGACTCTCATAATTTATCCTTTGACTTCCACACATTCCCTGTGGTTCTCAACCACTACCACCACCACCACACAGACACACAGATACCCACACACAAACAGGAGCTGGGGAGTATGCTCAGAGTTATGAGCACGGATGGATCTTGCTAAGGGTCAGTGTTTAGCACTCACTGCCTAGCAGTTCAGATCCAGAGACCCTGACACTCTCTTCTGGCCTCTACAAGCACATGGTGCACATACAGATACATAAACACTCGCACATCACACAAGGAAATATAAATGGAGGCTGGAGAGAGGACTCAGCAGTTGAGAGCACTGGCTGCTCTTCCAGAGGACCTGGGCTCAATTCCTAGCACCCACATGGCAGCTCAAAACTGTCTGCAACTCCAGTTCCAGAGTATCTGACGCTCTCACACAAACATGCAAGCAAGCAAAACACCAATATACATAAAATAAAAATATAAATAACTAAATTTAAAACAAATAAATGTAAAAAATAAATAAAAATCTAATAATGCAGGTATTATATAATAAACACATAAAATTTGTGAGTAACTCAACATCATCAAATGAAAGTTTGGGGGAAAGAGCAGAATGTTTTCCATTGTTGTTTTTGTTGTTATTCATTTGAAACAGCCTCTTGTAGCCCAGGATGGGCTCAAACTCAGTATAATCCTCATGCCTCCAAGTGCTGGGACTGCAGACATGTACCATCATACCTTTCTTGGGAAAGGGATTTCAAAACTCCCTCCTGTTCCAGTAGGAGGGTGTCCCTGCCTACCCTAGTCCTTACCACAGTGTTGTGGCTGGGTCTTTCTCCTCCCCCACAGCCCCAGACTGGAAGTCTTTACAAGGAAGAAGCAGACCTAGTCTTGTGTGAGGCCTCAGGGGAGGGAGAAAGGAAGAGAAACAGACGAGAAAGAAAAGAAGCAGAGAAAGGCACAGAGGCAAATATGGGAACAAAAGACAGAAATGGCTCAGAGCAGTCCTGGGAATTGACGGGAAGACACGAGTAGGTAAAAGGAATCTATGAGTTCAGATCTCAGGCCTTCCAGACTCTCAGTCCTGCCTCTCCCCGATCCAAGCCAGGCCTAACTCAGACCTTCCTTAACCCAGCATCACCCTGTCCTACCCAATCCATACTCCATCCAGCCCTACTAGCCCAGCCCTAACAGCAGGGTCACTCACTAAGGCTTACTGTGGAGTCTGAGGCCATGGCCAACCGCAGCCTCTTGGAACCCCTCCAACTGTCATAGAACCCACCCCACCCCCAGCTGCTACCTAGCCCAAATCCCTGAGTGCTGTCTGGGGACAGACAGAAAGCCGGAGCCACAGATAGAGGGACACATAGCCTTAGAGCCACACTGACAGGTATCCGGGAGGCCATGGGAGTGCCTGGAAGTAGAGGCTGATGCAAATTGAGTATATTCAGAGACTAGCCCCATTCTACTCTTCAACATGGACCAGAAATCCTCTGGCCTCCAAAGCAAAGAGACAGCAGCTCCCAATAGCAGGCAAAATGAAACCCAAGATTCTCTGAAAGTGACCTCGAGCCTCCTAGATGCCACCCAAGGTCAGAAGGCCAACATGAAAACTCCTATGCCCATCATCCACACTCGCAAATTAAGCAGCGTGGACCCGTCAACATCCGCACCTACGACCCGAAGGGTTAGCATCCAGGAACCACCAGCATCTCTCTTTCTCCCTCGCAGGGTCAGTGCACCGTGTTCATCGTCCCCATCCATCATTCTCCCTCGAAGGTTAAGTACTCAAGAGAACCTTTCTCAGGGTTCCCAGCCCAATATACAAGACATACAGTCTGTGGCCTACAATCGATGGCTCAGTTCCAGAGAGACTTCTTCCCTTTCCCATAATCACCGGCTGGGCATCCTAAGCTCTCATACCCTGTCCAGTGTCCAGTCAGAAATCCGCAGCTCACAAACGGAAACTGAAAACCACCTCTCTACAACCCAGTCCTATAACCTCAACAGAAAACAAGTGCGGCCCAGTGTGGATGTTCCCCCGTCCTTAACCCAGAGCCCACAGGCCAGCATCAGAAGTTTTGAGTCCTTTGTCTGGGACTCCAAAGAAAGCTTGAAAGAGTTGTCAGACGATTCTATGTCCAATCACAGTACTCCAGACAACTCCTCGAAACTATCCAGCATTTCTACTATAATGAACTCTAATAGGTGAGTACAGGAGGAATGCGGGGGCAGGGCAGGGGCATATTCAAGCCTGGAGTTCTACAACTGCATTTGAAAGTGGGAGTGTAGCGACGGGTAGAGGAATACCTGGGTGAACATAAAAGATGAGTATTTTGTTTTGTAAGATGGGGTCTCAGGATCTCTCTATGTAGACTAAGCTGGCCTTGTGCTCAGAGATCCTCCTGCAGAATTCTGTCTTCTGTGCTGTCTAAAGGCATGTGCCACCAAGTCTGGCTTCTCAGGTGGGGTTTAAAGAATTGGGGATGACTAGATAGGGTAGATGGGCTTCCTGCTGATGCTAGTCACATGATCTGTCACAGGGCTCAGAGCAAATGCTGGACACTGCTTCCCATAGGCTGGAGGCTGTTGCTCGAAGCCAAGAAGATCAGCAGGCACCTTAGCCTGGTGCTGACTGTGGCCGGCATGGTGATGCTCAGCCTCATCGCCTTGTGGAAGCCCTGGATCCACTTTCAAGTGCCTCTAGTGCCCCCAGGGGACCCCGCTGGCCCCAAAACCATCCCTATCGACACCATCTTCTTCATGCGCTGCCCTGACATCTCCTGCATGAATGAATATGATAAGAATGCATGTAAGGTTGGCCCTGTCCTCGTTCCTCCAGAGACCCAGGCCTTCTCTTTGTCCCAGAGAACTTCAAGAACAGTTCTCCCCTGAGGTTACTCTGATACCCACACGATGTCTTCATGCCCAAGAACTTGATGTCACTGACCAAAAAGCATACCTCACATGACAGATCTGATGCATGCAATACCCATTTTTTTTTTTTAGAGCAACTCAATGTTGGTTTGTGTGTGCATGCATAAATGTGCAAAATCGAGTGTATCTGTGTGTTCTTGTGTGTGTGGAGGCCAGAAGACAACTTCAGGTTCCATTCTTCAGGAATGATCTTAGTAGGGGATTCAGTTACTATGATAAAATTCTATGACCTAAAGCAACTTGGCGAGGGGATGGTTTATTTCCCTTCAGTGAATCGGCATCTGCTTTAGCAAGGTAACAGTTTCATGCTCCTGGCTCTTAATTCAACCCTGGGTGGCTTACAAGGCTTAGAGCCTCCTGTAACTCCAGTTCCAGGCAATCTGATGCCCTCTCCTAGCCTCTAGTAGTGTGTGTGTGTGTGTGTGTGTGTGTGTGTGTGTGTGTGTGTGTCTGTGTGTCTGTGTGTGTGTGTGTGTGTGTGTGTGTGTCTGTCTGTCTGTCTGTCTGTCTGTCTGTGCCTGTATCTGTCTGTGTCTCTGTGTGTGAATGTGCATGTTACACGGGTGGAGACGAGAAGTCGATGTCGGACACTTCCTCACCAGACCATCTTAATTTTTGAGGATGTATTTATTGGAGAAAAGTTGTAAATATGTAGACCAAGCTGGCCTCAAACTCATAGAGCTCTATCTTCTTCTGCTTCCCAAGAGCTGGGGTTAGAGGCATGCGCCACCATGACCACCTACTTTAAATTTCTTACTTATGCATCTGTGTGTGTCTGTGTGTGGTATGTACATTAGTGCAGGTCCTCATGGAAGTCAAAGAAGGCATCATAGTCCCTGAAGCTAGAGTTACAGGTGATCATAAGCCACCAGTGTGGGTGACAGGAACTGAACTCAGTCCACCAGAAGCATGTTTAAGCATATTTAACCGCTAAGCCATCTCTTCAGCACAATCCTGGTGTTGTTGATTCTTCTGTCTTCCCAGATTTGCTGGACATGGCCTGGGCCTGCCTCCTCATCTCCGGTGTCATGAGTTTCTGTGTGTGCATGGGTCTCATCAGCACTATATTCTTCCCTAGCACTAACCTGCCCTTGATGGACTTCTCTCTCTTCATCTGCAGCCTCTTGGCAGGTATGTTACTCCGATGCTTTCCATGCATGCCCATCACAAAAGCTAGCCCCATCCCCTCTATACTCAGCCTATCCCACCGTCATCTTCACCCTCAGCCCCAGCTCTACCTCCTTACAAATCTCCAGCCACCATGATGCCTCCGGCCATGAAAACAGCCTCACTGTCTTAGCTTCCGTCTCATTGCCAGCAAATGGAATCCCCAAGTCCTCCTCCCTGACACCTAGTCCACCCCTGCCTCATCCTGAATACACCTTTTCCCAAACCAGCCTCCTTACTCTCCTCGGCCTCTTCAAAAATCTCGACACCCGACTTGGCCTCAAGCCTCATTGCCCTCCAGGATTGTCTCATGTACTTCTGAGAAGCTCAGCTTCATCCACAGTCCCAATCCAACCTTAGGTTCACCTCCTTCTCAGTCCACACTCCAGCCGACCAGCTGGGAACTTCCCTCTGAAAACCATCCCAAGTAATTCAACTCCATCCTCTTCTTCAACCAAAACCCAAGAACCCCTTCCACCTTTTCTCATCGCCAGCACTTCCTGGACCCCAACCTCCATACACAGCTCCATGTGGACTTCTGTCCCACATTCCAAATAGTTTCCTTCAAGCTACTTCATCTCTCCAAGTCACACTTTTCTCATCTCTTGAGTGGAACTTTTTCTTTTCTTTTTTTTTTTAAAGTGGGTCTCATGTAGCTGAGGCTGACCTCGATCTTCATATATATGCAGCCAACTACGTCCAGCATGTCCATGAACTTCTGCTCCTCCTATGCTGAGATAATAGGTGTGTGCTAGCCTGCCATGTTTATATGATGCTGGGCATGGGACCCAGGGATTTATGCATGCTAGGCAAGCACTCTATGAACTGAGGCACATCTCAGCCCGGTGGAGATAATATTTTCTGCCATGTGAAAATGTAGGGAGTGTTCCATTAGAAAGCGTTAACTCTGTTACTTCTGTCACCACATTGAGCGCCATGGTTGGTTGGGCTGATCTGACTAGCTAGGCAAGCACCCTCCTTCTCCCTCACCCCTCTGTGTGTGTTCCTCCTTACCCAGTAGAGAAGGGCAGTTCTTTGGTGAAAGTCATATAAATAACTGAAATCCCCTGCTAAAACCTCCAGACAAGTTTCTAGGATCTATCCAAAACACATAGGATAGTGGCAGGTCTAAGACTCTGGGCATGTGGAAATGAGGCACTCTATGTGCTCTTCTTCAAAGAAGTTATGAATGATGGCACAGGTCTGAAATACCAGCATTCAGGAAGCTGCAGTGTGAGGATAACTGAGATAAAAGGGAGGACAGCGCTTCCTGCTACTTTGATAACTAACACTCACTGTGAATTTGATCTCCCAGCCTCTCCCAAGGAATTCAAAACTGACATGCTGATTAGAACATCTCGTGTCCATACACATACCCAGACTGGTTCAGGTTGAGGGCATTTTAATTAGATGACAAGTGATGTTGTCCTCCTGTACTTGATGGTAATTGACCACAACTTCCAGTTGTATCACAAAACGTTTTTGTAGAAACACAGCAGTGCTGAGAGCAGAGAGAGAGCAGAGAGAGAGCAGTGCCGAGAGCTGTGCTGAGAGTGCTGCAGGCTGAGAACAGAGAACATATAGCTCCTGTCTGCTGGTCGCTTGCTTGTGTCTGCTTCATCTGGTAGCTCTTGTTGCTGTTGTTGTTGTTGTTGTTGTTGTTGTTGTTGTTGTTGGGGCGGTTGGATTTTTTGTTTGTTTGTTTGTTTTTTCGAGAAAGTTCTCTGCATAGCCCTGGCTGTCCTGGAGCTCACTCTGTAGATCAGGCTGGCCTCGAACTCAGAAATCCGCCTGCCTCTGCCTCCCAAGTGCTGGGATTAAAGGCACGCGTCACCACCGCCCAGCCATCCGGTAGCTCTTGCTATGTTATCATTATTGTCTGTTTGTGAGACCAAGTCTTACTTTACAAGCCAGGCTGTCCAGAAATCTTAGCCACCTTCTTGCTTCAGCCTTCCTGCTGCTGGGATTGAAGGCAGAATACTCCTCATTGTCTGAATATAATTGTCAAGACCACAAAGGCAACTGGAATTTAAGAGGCAGAGGCAGGCGGATTTCTAAGTTCGAGGCCAGCCTGGTCTACAGAGTGAGCTCCAGGACAGCCAGGGCTACAGAGAAACCCTGTCTCGGAAAAAAAAAAAAAAGAGTGGAGTACTGTGCCAGCATCCACATGGCAGCTCATAGCTGCCTGTAACTCCAGCTCTAGGAGGAGCTACTGCCCTCCTCTGGCCTCTATGGGCACTGCAAGCAGTTGTGCACTCCATCACACACCCCCACACACATTTCTTATAATCATTTCTTATAATTATATTTCTTATAATTAAGAAATAAAATAAATCTTAAGTATAATTGTTTAATATAAGCCACAATTGTGCCTTAGTTTAAAATGAGGCATTTTCAGTCAGATAATTCTATCATTTTAACTGAATATCTTGTATTATTTCCAATAACTCAAAAAAAAAAAAAAAAGGGCATCGTTTTGTCCAATCTGAATAAGAGTTTTTTTCCCTTTTTGCAAATCATCTTCAATTCCTGTTGATTCAAATTACCTAAAATGATTGAATTCTCTCTTTCTGTGGCCCCAGATTCCCAACATGAAAGAGATAATAATAATGAGAATCTGTCACAGTCTTTGAGGCTTACCATGGGTTATGTACATACCATTCACCACACACGCTCATGATGGTCCTCAAAGATGAGCTGGTGCTAATACCCACTGTGGAGATGAAAATACTGAGGCTCAGACACACAAGAGCATGCTCTAAGGTAAGGGGCAGAGTAAGAGTAAGAGGCTTGGTTTTCAAGTCCCAAACCCTTCCAATGTCTCACATCAGGATCCTGTCAGGAGTCCAAGGGTAGAGGGTTAGGGTCTGGAGATCAAAGACATTAGAAGCAATGTGGTGGCACATGCTTGCAATCTACCACGACGGAGGTTAGTACAAGTTCAAAGTCAGCCTGAACTACGCAATGAGTCCAGTAGCTAGCCTGGGCTACAAATAAATGAGTCCAGTAGCTAGCCTGGGCTATAAATAAAGCAAGATCATATCTCCAAATGACAACAACCAAAAGGAAGGTGGGAAGTGAAGGAGGGAGGGAGAATGGAAGGAAGGAAATGGAGAGAGAAATAGAGAGAAGTTACAGGAAGAGAAAAAAGAGGCCCGCTGATAGAGCACCTGCCTAGAGTGCACAAAGTCCGGGATTCCATCCCCAACCGTATACAC
The DNA here is from genome assembly GCA_019843815.1 of Montemys delectorum. NCBI lineage: Eukaryota > Metazoa > Chordata > Mammalia > Rodentia > Muridae > Montemys > Montemys delectorum. The sequence goes on along the minus strand of JADRCD010175652.1, from coordinate 1,870 downwards.
TGGGTATGGCATGGTGATGCGTGTCTGAGACTGGAAGAACTTAAGGTCATCCTCAGCAGCATAGGTTGTTTAAGGAAATCAGCACCACAGTGAGGAAGCCACAGGCTGTGACTCCCCCTGCTGTGTGCTACACAGGGGTCAACATCATCCTGGGCGTCCTGTTCTACCTGATGCAAGCCCGGAAGTTCCTACAGGAAGGCATGACCTACACGCTGGGGAGCAGTTTCTACCTCGCCTGGATCAACGTCTTCCTTTTCTGCATAATTGGTCTGGCTGGGCTCTGGTGTGGCCGCAGCGCTGCAGACGGGGTTGAGGGGATGATTGTAGGGAGTCAGGGTAGGGTTTCACACAGGGCCAGGGAGGATGGGACTGGGCTTGGAGCCAGGGCTGGGGTCTTCTTGTAGGCTTGGGGTGGTTTGGGGGCAAGCTGAGGGTGAAGTTGACTTGGGGTTTAAGGATGGGGCAGGGGGCCAGGTTAGGACAATGTAGGGGATAAGGTGAGGCTAGCCTACTGACCTCTGTTCTCTGCCCTCTTTCTCTCTCTCAGGTCTCTTCTCCTATCTGAACTACATCAACTTCTGGTCTATCCTGTCACTCCAGGCCTCGTGGTCTTAAGACATGACAATGAACTAACACCAGTGGTCTGTCTGCTTAGGCTGTCAACCGCCTAAACTCCTGACAATCCGCCCTATACTCCTGACAATCCACCCTATACTCCTGACAATCCGCCCTATACTCCTGACAATCCGCCCTATACTCCTGACAATCCACCCTATACTCGAGTTACATAACTTCTGATTCCCCTCAACCCAGAATACTAATTTACATTTTAAAGAAAAATATCTTCTGCCCAGAATATTTCTTTATTTGGCTCTGTATGTTGAATAAAGCATTTCATGGAACTGCCATATTTCCTTACCCCCTACCTTGTCCATCTTTGCCCTCCTAAGTAGAGGCGTAGAAAAGACACTGGGTAAAAACATCAAAGGTCGGAAAAGAGACTGGGGGAAGGGTCCTTAGTAAACAAATGGTAGGTTCTTGTTTTGTTTTGTCTTGTTTTGTTTTGTTTTGGATAGGTTATTTTTGGGCGAGGTTTGGTTTTCAAGACAGGGTTTCTCTGTGTAGTCGTGGCTGTGTAGACCAGGCTGGCCTCAGACTCACTGAGATCTACTTGCCTCTGCCTCCAGAGTGCTGAGATTAAAGGCGTGAGCCACCGCCACCTAGCCACACGGGTGCGTAATGCCTGTTGAACTGTTGGCTTCAGCCTTTACATCTTTTGATTTCTGTTGTAGGTTTTTGTTCTTAAGACAGGGTCTCACTAGGTTGACCAGGCTAACGGGAACTCACAGGGATGGGCCTGCCCCTGCCTCCTGAATGCTAGGATTAAAGGTGTGCGGCACTGTTCCCTAGCTCCAACCTTTAGTCTTATAGTCAATATCTCACCGTCTCTGAGAAATCCGGCTCATATCCTCAGCTCTCCTCCCACCCTTTCCTGCAGTCCAGCCTCCCCTCCCCTTTCTCTTCTTCCCAAATGCCCGCAACACAAGCTTGCTCAGTACAGGGCTTTGGGAGAGAGGTGTGGGGCCAAGAGCCCTCTGATGAGTGGGAAGGGTTAAAACCGAAGTAAAAACCCCCAGTGCTGCCCAGGTCCACCACCGAGTCCCACAGAGGGAAATGAGAGCCCCTTTGCTCATTCTAATAGTTCTAGAAACTGTTAATTACTAGCTCCATGACTCATAGCAAGGTCGACGCACTTGGGATTCTGCTTTCTTGTCTGTAGAATAGAGGCAATGATATACTACATAGACCCAAACGTTTGATATCACCACCTAATATTATCCACAAAGCTCATATCCAAGAACTGCATGAT
>JADRCD010175651.1:0-51390 GCA_019843815.1 Montemys delectorum | reverse complement strand
CACACACACACACACACACACACACACAGGCACACTGCCCTACCTTGGCAGGACACCATGCCATCCTGCCTCCTAGAGTCTTATGGTGTCACTGCACACGTGTACATACACAGGCACGCCACACTTGCACCAACACACACACACACACACACACACACACACACACACACACACACACACACGCACCAGCCTACCTTGGCAGGACACCCTGCCATCCTTCCCCCTAGTGTCCTATGTTGGGACTGCAGTGCATTTCCTGCCTCCTGTCCCCACAGTGTGTCAGGGGGTGAGCTGTTCGAGCGCATCATTGACGAGGACTTCGAGCTGACAGAGCGGGAGTGCATCAAGTACATGAGGCAGATTTCGGAAGGGGTGGAGTACATCCACAAGCAGGGCATTGTGCATCTGGACCTGAAGCCTGAGAACATCATGTGTGTCAACAAGACAGGCACCAGGATCAAGCTCATTGACTTCGGCTTGGCACGAAGACTCGGTAAGGCCCAGCTAGCTACCTGTCCTGTTGTTGCTACTGGGTGGTGGCAATGACTGTGTGTGTTCTACACACTGCATTTTGGAAATGTACAGTGTTGGAGCCAAAGTATGAGACCAATAAGACTTCTCAGGTTCAAACCCAGCCCCTACCACTCGCTGCTGTATCGCTCTAAATCTCAAGTTCTTTTTCTGTATGGTAGACTTAACAGCTCCTGCCCCATAGGGTTGTTAGGCTGCTGATGCACAGTAGCAGCAGTGCTAGACACACAGAGTGCTAGTCCTTACAGTGAGCACCTCGGCCTTAACTACGTATTTGATGATGGTTACAGTGCTGCTGATGAGGGTGGTGATGGTGATGGTCACCGCGACATTAGTGACAACAACTCATTTTGGTGGCGATGGCTCCTCACATCTGCATTATGTTACATTTTGAAGAGTACTTTCTCATTCAAAGAAAATGTATGACCAGCCTCCCTCATCCTCACTTGGAGGAGGGTGGAGAATTTGTAGGCTAGGAGATAACAAGATTCTCCGAAGCTTTGCCCAGCAGGTTCCACCATGGGCCAGTGACAGGCTGAGGCTGGGCATAGGGACCCTGGACCCAGCTCAGTGTACTCTGCTGTCGGCGCCTTGCTATTTCACCCCCTAACTTCTGAAATCTTCAGCAGGAAGGTGGTGGGAGGAGTAATCAGAACCTCTTCCCAGGCACTGAAGTCTTTATGGTCAGCAACTGTGCCTCATGTGCACCCCCTGTCCCTTGTGTCCACCTTGCCTCTATGGCTGTCTGGCTCTCTCACTGAGCAGCATCCTTCCCTCCCTCCTAGACACTGGTCTGTTAATACGCAGCCATGGGGCTGGAATGAGCTAGTCTTTATTCTGCCACCCTGTGAGAAGCAAGAAATTCTTGGACGAATAATGCCTGGTAAACCTCCCAGGACTTCCATGGAGTCCTGGGTGAGGTGATGCTGGTCATCCAGAGGGCACTGAGAGCTCTGTGAGATCCTCCTAGGCCTGGACTTGCTTGATGGTCAGGATGGTGTGACCAGAACCTTCTCTGATACTGAGAAAATATGCCTGTTCTACTCTCTTCTGCCACAAGGAGGGGTGGGGGCAGTGGCCACCGCATAGGACCTTCCTCTGGACCGTAACCACCAGTAAGTGGAACAAATAGGGAAGCACTGTCCTCACGAGCTGGCAGCAACAGAGCCCAAGGAACACAGTGTTCCAGTTCCCTGGTAGAGGGACACTATAGGAACAGCAGTATCCGAGGCCCGAAGAACAGGGAAACAGTTAAAATGCACAGGAGGAATTAGGTGTAGGCTAACGTGGGCTGCAGGCTGCTAAGGCCTTTGTTTAGAATATTGACATGGGTCCAGAGGTGTTGAACCAGACCAGATGTGGCTCTCAAGCCAAAGCCTAACCATTGCTGGCATCTCCTATCTGGACTGGACCACCAATGGGCATCTCTGCTCCTTTATGGAGTTTAGGCCCCCGTGAATATTGTCCAAGCAGCTGGAGAGGGGAAAAAGAGGTTTAGAATAAATAGGAGAGGCCATGGATGGGGGGAATGGAAAACACTGGACCAGCAATCAGACCAGCCGTCTGACCACCTCTACTGAGCTGAATGGGGAAGTGACTTCGCCTCCTTGTGCCTCCCTTTTGTCCTGAGTAGCAGGGGATCATCCCTGTCACTTAGCATTAGTGAGAATGTTAAGCTATGAAATCCTTTTAAGGACAAAGGGATTATCCAATAGAAAGAGAAATCCCTGTGAAGTTGGCAACAAAGAACATCAGACATAGTGAATGTTAACACAGTCTACTTGAGATTATTGAGCATAAATCACAATCCCTACCTTGGGGGACTAGCTTGCTAGAGATGTGGGCCTTGAAAGGACCAGTAAGGGACAGGTACTTCCCTCCAACTCTGGGTATTTAAGGTGGGTTTATGGCTTGTTGGCTTTCTTGGTATGTCTATTACCCAAACAAGGATAGAGCCTTACCAGTTCTGTGATATGCTATCAACTGATACCCTTCTCTTCTGTTTTCAGAGAACGCTGGGTCTTTGAAGGTCCTCTTTGGAACCCCAGAGTTTGTGGCTCCTGAAGTGATCAACTATGAGCCCATTGGCTACGCCACAGACATGTGGAGCATCGGGGTCATCTGCTATATTCTGTGAGTCCCAAGGCTCTTGATGGGGTAGGGAGACAGTGAGGGAGCCAGGGTGAGTCATGAGAGACCATTTCCTCCAAGCAGAAGGGTCATAGGTTGCTGTTTCTATTCCCATCTCTGCCAGCCCATCCTGCTCCTGGGCTCCCGGTGAATGAGTACCCTCCACCACCCTTCTGTACCCACATTTCGTGCAACATACAAAGATGCCCCCTCCCCACTGGGTGCCATATTGTCCCTAGTGCTGGCCACCCGAGGGCTTTGGTCAGGTTCTTGAGGTGAGAGGAAACCCAGATGGGATTCTGTGCCTCTTCACTGTCTTCTGAGGATAGAAGCCCATCCTCACAGGATGGACCCCACAGTTCCTCTGCGTCTCACACTCCAGTACGTGACTGATTAATAGGCACTTTTATTGGAAAGGCTTATATTGGGAACAACAGACAACAGAAATCAATCCAGTAATTAGAGTTAGCACTGCTGGAGGGGAAGAGGAGAAGCCCACAGTGTACACCAGTGCTTGGCAACCCATAATATTCCTGAATCTCTGTGGCAATGCATCAGGTTGCAAGCATTGCCTCAGGGTTGGGCAGCCTGAGATACTACACTTATGACAGGACCTGGGCGCCCATAGTGTTTGTCCAAGGTTACATTTGGAGTAAATGACCTTCATGCACCTTTTGTTGGGTGGTGCCGAAGCCTCGGGCCACCGTCCTTAGCCTTAGAAGCAGCCCTCGAACTTGTGTGGCAACATGCAGGGGTGGAATAGCCTCCCTAAAGCTGTGGCGTAGACGCGATTGCTAAAAACATTGTTGTCAGGATTATGGATAGCTCAGTCAGGAGAGTGCTTGCCCAGTATGCATGGGGTACTGGGTCCAGTCTTCATTACTGCATAAAAACATCCAGATATGGTGGAACACATTTCAGTCCCAGCACATGAGACGAAGACCGGAGAATAAGGACTTCAAGGTCACTCTCAGCTACATAGCCAGCCTGGGACACGTGAGACCCTATTTCAAAATATATACGTATGTATATTTGTATTAAGACAAAGGGGAAATTAAGTATTTCCATAGAAAATTTAAGGAGGCTGGGGAGATAACTCAGTAGTTAGGAACATTTACTATTTTTTACAAAGGACCCAGGTTCAGTTCCCAGCTCCCACATCAGGCAGCTCCCAGATGCCCATAACTCCAGTTCCAGGGGATCCACAGCTGCCTTCTGGCTCTGACGAGTGCCTAGACACATGTGGTGCACACAGGTTCATGTAGGTGCATGCATTTACAAACACATACATATCAATTTTTTAAAAAATTAATTTAAGGAGGCTCTCAAAGAACACAATCTAAGACATCTGGGATCTTCAGCCCCCAGGGTGAAAGGTGACTCGTAATGCCCAGTTGACTTACGGAGCGCTCATAGAAAAGCTTTGGTGTGGTGGGGCTTTCCGTAGCCTCGGAGTTTTACTGTCACCGTGGCCTGTGAGGACAGCCTCCTAGCTTAGATCTCTATCATAGCATTTGTACCACAGAGCCCCTGTCCTTCCGGTCTCACCCTCCTCCAGGCCAGAGAAGAACCCATGCGTTTCTCTACCTTCCCCTGTGCTCTCTAGGAGGAGCTGCTCGTGACTAAGGACACTGCCCCGCACGCTTTCTTCATGTTCCTGGCTAAGTAAAGGACAGAGAGCCATAAGCTCAACCTGTCTCTTCTGTAGCTTCTGGGCCAACCAGAGCTCATTTGATCTCAGGCCCTAGTGAAACACCGAGCCCTGCAGAAGCCTCATTTGGTCAGCTCGCTCTGGCCGGACCCTGCTAGTGCCAGGCTTAGCTTGCTCCCGGTACTTGCAGCAAGCATTGCTGGCTGTGGGAGGCTACAGCGGCATGGGGATCAGCTGATCCACAGCTTTCACAAAGGCGGGTCTGATCTCACTACAAATGCAGAGTGGGTGGCGGCAGGGGTTTGATTGTATTGGACATCAAAGCACACAGTACCGTGGAAGCTGCATTGCCGGCCACTTACCATGGTCTAGGCACATGACCAAGTGTTCCATTTTGCCCAGAACTAATAGTTTCCTAGGGTACAGGGCTTTGAGCACGAAAATGGGGATGGTCCCAGACAAACTGGGACGAATTGCAGCGGTAACTGGACTGCTTGGCAAGCTTTGACAATGAACACGTCCCTGTGTCCCACACTGGATCAGAGAAACAAATACAACCAGGATCCTGTAGACCTTGGGTCCTCTCGTGCTTCCTGTCCCAGGAACCAACGCCATCCTTTCTTCTCAAGTTAGGAGTCAGTTCTGTCCATTCCTGGACTTCATGAAAGGACCCAGAAGGAATTGACCGGCTTTTTAGTCAATGCTGCAAGTCTAATTCATATGGTTACACACAACTGTGGATGGCTCATTATCCAAGCTATGCAGCATGCCATTGTGTGGACATAATCCAGTGTAAAATATAGGGCCTTAGGTAGTGTTCAGTTCATAATGTTACAGCTTTCTGGCACATGTGTTTTTTTTTTTTTTAGAGAGAATGCTGTGTGTTTTCTACTGGAAATGTTATCTGGAACTTGGCTTTCTGGGTCAGAAGAGCATTGTGTTTTAAAATAACAATTATTGTAGATACTATCTTACCCCCCCCCCCCCCCGTTGCTTACTAAATTGTTTTTAAAGTGAAGACTAAGAAATAAAAATTTAAAAAAAAAAAAAAAAGGAAGATAACCCTGATGTCCAGGCATCAACCTGATGTCAGGAGTAAAGCGAGGGATCTGGAGGAGGAGGGAGTGGGCTTGACCCAGCTCATTGTCCTGACGGCTGCACCCTTTGCTGTGGCGGTTCTCTGGACTGTTCCTTATCTGGGAGGTCCTCTTTGGAGCTGGGTTCTCTCAGCAGAACACAGGCTGCTAAAAACAAAAGTTGAAGCCTACACAATGGTTTCCTTGAAGCCTTGATATACAGAACTGGAGCTGCTGCTGGAAGAAGCCCTCAAGTGCCCTGTGGCATCTTACGCCCTGCCTCATCCCTCTCTTCAGAGCTGGGTCATCTATCTAACAGTTCTGTGTTGGCCCCTTCCGCCTTCGTATAGAAAGCTCTCCTGATCCCCATCCCAGAACAGTGAGCACTGCTGGACATCAGTGGCCAGATAATGATGTGTTCAACGCCTGTGGGTGTGGTACCTCCTAACCTACCGACTGCACCGTCATGGCATGGCAGTGCAGGGGCATCCAACCTCATTGAAGGAATTGGAATTCTGGCAAAATCCAGCTCAGGAATAAGGGCAGTTCCTATCTTTGCATAGAAACAATGGCAGCTCTGAGGTGATTCCCCTGAAGGTGGGATTCCTTGGCTCTCCTTCTGACATACACTGAGGAGAGCCACTCCTGTCTGAGCCTTGGCTCAGCCCTGACGCTCCATCCCTACCCTTCCTACCCATGGCCCTCAACCTCCCAATGGAGTCGGCCCACCTCCCTCCCACTTCAGTTCCTTGTGAAGTACTTGCCACATTCCAAAGAGCCAGGGTCATCCCCAACACTGTATATAAGTCAGGAAAATGCCCAAGGGAAGAGAGGTGTGTGGCTGTAGCCTCTGTCTGCACTGCTGGAACTGGGCAGCCCTCATCTCTGCTGAGCCCAGGAATTCTTCTGATTCCCTGCTTCTCTGATCCCTTGCTAAACCCAGCCACTATCTTCAGGTTTTACTTCCCAGAAACTACAACTCTGGCAAACACGATTAAACCACCAAGTTTGGTCTTCAGTTCTTCCCATGAATCTGCTCTGTTATATTGTCCACTGGGGAGTCTTAAGGTTGAAATGGGATGAAGCCTAAACCCTTCCGAAGCACTCAGAAGTTCTACTGGCAGGCATGTGACCCCTTAACCACCATGGCAGCCAGATCGTTTCTGCGACTTTAAAGACAATGATGGAGCAAGCATAGTCCAAGGGATATTTCCATGCTCTCTACTCTCCTGATATCACACCCTGAGGGAAGAGTGGGCTCCAGCCCCAGGGATGCTAGCAGAGTCTGCTGTGGGGAGACTAAGAATTAATTGCTGCCAGACACGGTGACCTTAATCCCACCACATAGGAGGCAGGTAGATCTCTGAGTCTGAGGATAGCCTGGTCTATGGAGCAAGTTCCAGGATAGCCAGGATAGCCAGACAGACTGTGTCTTGAAAAATAAAAGAAACAAACAAAAAACAAAAACAAAAACAAAACAAAACAAACAAACAAAAAACTAAGCCATTAGGGTGCTTGAGAGTTGGTTCAGCAGTAAAGAGCACTTGCTGTTCTTGTAGAAGACATGGTTCCCAGGACCTAGGTGGCAGCTCACATCCCTCTGTGACTCCCAGTTCCAGGGTTTCTGATACCCTCTCCTAGGCCCCTCAGGCACCAGGCACACGTGTTACACAGACATATATGCAGGCCCTCATATACATACACATAATACAAATGGGAATTAAGCAGCCAATGCTGGGGAATCCAGCAGACTGAAAGAGGCCTGCTTTGGCACGCTTTAGGCTCCAGTTGGATGCCCAGCACTGTTAGAATACCCTGAAGTGTAAGCTTGATAACTCAGATTCGAGAATGAATGTCAAGTATCCACATCCTTGAGAGAGAAACCAAGTGTCCAAGAACTTGCTCAGACAGATAGCAATTTTATGAAATCGGAGTAAGTCCTTTGATTTAAAATGAGATAACACTGGGGGTGGGAGTGCCTAGAGCATTAATATATTTGCTAAGTGGTTAATTGTTTGTTTGGTTTGTTTTCCCTAAGATAAAAATACACGTGGCCCTATATGCAAATTCTAGCAATAAAGTTCTAAATATAAAAAAAAAAATAGAAACTTCATACTAAGCATAGCTCTGTACACCATCCCAGCACCTGTAAATTAGAAGCAGGAAGATCACAAGTGTAGGCCAGCCTGCACTACAGTACATACCGAAACAGAAATATTACCTAAATATTCTAATTCTACCATATCTGTCATGCTCTGTGTACCAGTATTGTAAGTTTCGAATTCAAGGGGACCTGGGTGGGACAGAGTGTTTCAGAAGGATGTGCTGCCAGGAAGGAACAGTGCCAAAGCCAGAGGCTGGGGCTCCCTGTGCCTGCACCGTGGACAGCGATTAAGACCTATCTCTGCAGGATTCCACGTCCTAATTAGGAAAGGAGGCGTGCAGAAGGGGCTCTCCGCATTCCTCAGCACCACTGTTTGCTTTTCTTGCTGTCTTTTGGAGCACTGCAGGACTTGTCACCTCCTTGCTTCAAACAGGATATGTAAAGGCAAGCAAAAGCAGGTGCCCACAAGCAAAGACAGGCTGCCTCTTGGTGGAGCCTGCTTACGCCACACACATCGCAGGGAGGTGGAGGGAACTGAGGTCCCCAGGAAACACACCCCAGTCCCTATGGAGTAGCAAAATGGAGTAGCACATCACAGTGTGAACTCCAGGACTGGTAACCTCTTACTCACACCCTCTTGGGCACATGACCAAAAAGGATCTAGATTGCCCTCATGGACTTAAGTCAGCCTCTTGCTTAAGAAAAGCTATCTGCAATAGTTTAGTATTATTCAAAAACCACAAGCATCTTAACTAGAGTGAGAAAATCCACACCCACCAGCTCTCTATTCTCTGTACTTGCATTCAGCAGAGGGCTTCTCCCGTGGCCAGCCTTCTCCCGGCGCTTCAAGTGGGTGTTGTTCAAGCACAGTGTTCGGGTACAAGCAGATTTCATAAGCTGAGGTCTTTTGAATGCTGAGCAGCTCCAGCAGCTGTCAGTGCGCTGTTGTTTATGATGGTGGATTAGTAAGGATTTGGAAGAAGGATGTTTATAAAGCCCTGACTGAAGAGGGCCCTAGATGTAGCTCGTGTGGTTCAGACAGGGTCAGGAGGGGGCTAAGTATATACTCTTCAAACTGAAGAGGTGGGGCTATTCGTTGAAGCATTATTAACAATTTCAAGATGGTGGCAATAGAGCATGAATGCTGGACTTGAGGTTCATCTTAGGGTGGGACTCCGGGCAGCTGTGCAGGTCGACACACAAGGTGAGGGGATGGCTGGCTTGCAGAAGAGGTGCCTAGAGGTCACAAGTAAGAACACAATGTGTTCTGTTTGATTTCTGAGACCGCTGCCTTCCATATTGTGTTTGGCTTAGGCTAGCGGGAAATAGTAGTTATTTAGACCTGTAGGAGATACATGGTGCCAGATGAACCCTGACGGTGGACTGCCCAGTGTGCTAGTGTGATGCGTACAGCTTGCTTAATCTGCATAGAAATATGAGCCTGCAGCAGCAGTCAAGGGTAAGCCTGGGCACCCAGGCTGCATGTTTCACTTCTCAATGTCTGGGACTCTTTGGGTAGGCTACCTAACAAACTCTGGGCCTCACTTGCCGTCACTATATAATGAAGAAGTGAAAATTACCTTTGTTCCAGGGCAATGTGAAGATTAAACGAGTTCATCTATTTCTGATCTTTACACTGCAGGTGGTAGCGTGTGCTCAGTGCCTATTGCTGATGAAGAGGGGCCAGGGACCATGTAGTTGAGAGAGTCTTTTAGAGCACAAAGAAAAAGTGATCTAGAGAGTAGAAATAGTGCCCAAGGTCAGTCACTCAGGTAGTAAAGAGGCTGCAGTCTGTCCTCTGCTGCGTAGCCTGTGTTCCAGTGTGACATAAATGCCACAGGCAGCCGACACCTCCTCACTGATTGAAAGCCCTCGTGTTTATTTAGCTAACGTTTGATGAGCCATCCTTGTATGGTGCCTTCCCCAACTCCCGGAGCTGGAGGTTATAAAGTAGAAGGAGACTAGAGAAGAGTATACTGCAGGCTAGATGTGAGGAAGGGACCCACTGAAGGGTCTATGGGGGTGAGGGCCAGCCTGAGATGGGATAGAAGAGGGAGAGGGAAGGGTTTCTCAGGTCAATTGTATGCATATCTATAGATTAATCAAATCTCCCACCTCGGCCTCACTGGTGGTTGATCTAGAGGTTGAGGATACCCTAGGTGCAGTGGATGACTGGAGAGAGACACAGAAGCCCTGTGGATTTCCTCCTGGAGGTAGAAGAAAGGCAGGTGCAAGAGCCATCTGGCCTATGCTTGCAGTGCAAGGCTGAGCCTCGCCTTTGACCTCAGCACTCACTTAGAGGAATCATGGCCCACCCTCCCAGCCCAGCCTCCCCTTCATTCTTGTTCTATTTCTCTTCTCCCCAGGGTCAGTGGACTCTCCCCCTTCATGGGTGACAATGACAACGAGACCTTAGCCAATGTCACTTCAGCCACCTGGGACTTTGATGATGAGGCGTTTGATGAGATCTCCGATGATGCAAAGGATTTCATCAGTAACTTGCTGAAGAAAGATATGAAGTAATGTGTGGGGACAGCAGTCTCGTCAGTCTCTGGCTAGTTCTGGGAGGCAGGGTCTATACCAGTCCTGTGTTCCCTGAAGAGGAAGGAGTGTCCAGTGAGGGCCCAGCCAATGGTTGTGTGTTCCTGCTTCCTGATGCAAGGCATCGCACCTCTCTCTCTCTCTCTCTCTCTCTCTCTCTCTCTCTCTCTCTCTCTCACACACACACACACACACACACACACAGAGAGGCACACATTTTAGAAACATAGAAACCCCACTGGATTGGTGACCCCTGAGCAAGGGTCTCAGGGAAGGGACAGCTTCTCTGTGGTGATTGACCTTTCATAGTCTGTTTGGCTGTGGTCCTCGAGGTCCTATAGATCCCACAGGCCCTCTTCAAGGCTCACAGGGGCGTGGGTGAGGTGAATGCCTGTCTAACTTACAAGTGCAGATAACAGAAATAGTCAACAACCCATTGGAGGGCCCTCTTTATATCCCCAGATTATTCTGGCTTGGTGTTTCATTCACATCGAAATCATTCCTTAGATGTGGCCCAGTTCCTTCTAACACACAACACATTGGTGAGCAGTGGATTCTGGGATGCCCCTGCCTTTGATGGCAAGCTGTGAAGAACAGTGAAACAAACATCCTTTAACATAGTTGGAGGGAGGCTAGGTGAAAGAGCTAGGCAGGGTTACATGATGAGTGGAGTCAGCTAAACTCAAGCCAGAAGGTAAGAGGCTCTGCTTCAGAGGCTCTGCGCCCCTCAGGAGAGATACCAGGGCAAGGAGCTCTAAGGTGTCATGTGCTATTCTGTAAATGAATATCCAGGGGCAGAAGTTGTTTCCAGTACCCCAACTCTACCCCCAGCTCTGAGCAGGATTTATTTGGCAATAGGGGATAGTTGCGACCATGCCAAGAAGGGTAGTGTTGACATAGGTGGCGTGGCAGGGAGCAGGTGAGAGGCAGCCACCTCCAGGGATAGGCAAGAAGTTCAGAGCTAGCGGGTGATTTCACAACCTGGCTTCTACTTGTCCTCCTGGTCTGTGGCTCCCTGTGCTGCAGCTTGCTACCTCCCACCCTAGGAATAGAGAGCGGTTGCTATGGGAGGGAGGGAGGCTCTTGGAGGACCTCTTAGATGGCTCTATGTATTTCTCCACATGCTCCTGTATCGGAATCCCCTTGAGCCTCCCACACTTGGACTCTCCAGGTGATAGCATGCCTCCTCACAGTGCAGCCCCTGCCCCTCGGTGGCCACCGTGGTGTCAGAACTAGTTACAACCCGACAAGAATCCGGATGCCGTGGGAGTCTGGATTCCCTCTCAAGGCGAAGGTTCCTACTTCCACGATAGATAGCTCCCCTCTGATAACGCTGGCCCAAGGATGGCGTTTGTAGACTAAACTTCATTCATACATTTGATAGATGAGGTATTGTACATACCTCGTTTTCTCATCTGCTCTTAAAATGAATTGGGCTTCTCTGCTCATAAAATGGACTCACGGAAGAACCAGCTTCATCAAATGGAGTAAATCGTTACATTCTTTTAAATCCTTAAACCCAGCATATCGTCCACCAAAGACCACTATCTGTTGGGTTTTTTTTAATGTCTGTGATGAATTTATTCATGCAGAAGGTAGGCATTAAAAGGATGTAAGTCAACTTAAGACATCATGATCCCTTTCTCTAAAGATTCCCCCACACTGAGCTGTGCTTCTCCCTAGCCACTTTTCCTCTGTGTTAGCATGTGGTTCTTTGGACTTAGTCTTGTTGCAAGTAAAGTGATGCCCCTGAACTGTTTCCAGATTCCAAAAGCTCTCAGGAAGATGAAGTGGAGTTCGTGGGCTGCTGTAACGTGATTGCGTGTAGGACACACCTCTTTGGGTTGTGACAGGAAAGCCTGATACTCAGCACAGTATAGGGCATGGACATTCAGAGCTTCCTGCAGGTTTGTCTCAGTGTTCCACACTCATTCCTATGGACATTCAGAGCTTCCTGCAGGCTTGTCTCAGTGTTCCACACTCATTCCTATGGACATTCAGAGCTTCCTGCAGGTTTGTCTTAGTGTTCCACACTCATTCCTATTTTAGGAGGCCAAAAGGTCAGGCTCGCATATGACCAGCAGAAGGACAAACCTTCCTGGTGCTGGACCTGTCTGCCTTATAACCCTGACCATCAACCAGGGAAGGTTGAGAATCTGCTGTCGGTTAGGCTGGGCCCACTTAGTGCAGGGAGGGAAAGGGCCAGCACACTGCCCCTGGTCATGGTGTGTGAGCCTGGAACAGGCAGACCTGGGTTGTGCCCCGTGTAACCAGGGACAAATGCCATCCCATTTATCATCTTTGAGGTCCCCTCCTGCTCAGAAATTCTCTGATCTCTGCCTCCATCAGAAACCGTCTGGACTGCACCCAGTGCCTTCAGCACCCATGGCTGATGAAAGACACCAAGAACATGGAGGCCAAGAAGCTGTCCAAGGACCGGATGAAGAAATACATGGCAAGAAGGAAGTGGCAGGTAACGTGGGCTCAGTGGGGTAGGGTGCTGCTCCTCAGACTAGCATCATCCTAGCCCAGGTGGCCCTATCTTCACTCCATGAAAAGTTGAGTTTGTTTCTACAACGACCTTTGTCCAGTGGGACAGTCGATTAAGGTGCCGAGTTACTAACGTCCTTGAGCACAAAGTCCTTAGCTCAGAGGAATCTCCAGACCTTCTTAGCTTTGTCTCCTGGGGACCAGAGGCCTTGTGCAGCCTCCCCTCAATCAGCCTAAACTGCTAATGGCCGTGTCTTCCTGGCTGCCGATGGGCAGCATGACCTTGAAGGGGATCTAGCAGTCCCGGAGAAGCTGGGACCCTTAAGTGTCATGGTCACATGCTTCCTTATGAGAGAGGGAGGGAGGATGCGTGCTCCAAAGAGGAAACAGAGGGAGCTTTAGCCAAAGTAGTTAACTTTGCTGTGCACTCACGTTCTTACCTGTCAAGGGGGAGTAACATGGCACCAGGAAATTGTGAAATCATGAGACAGATTTTAAAGGTCTTTAGGACAGTGCCTGGAGCACGGTGACATTCTGCAATCCCTCCTGTGGCTAATACGTATGGAGGCTGGTCATGGATCAGAGTTTATTCCAAAGATTTCATGTATGTGTTTTTTGGGGTTTCCCCCCCCCCATTTGCTATGATAAAAACACCTTTAAGAGAAAGGGGGGTTATTTTGGCTCAGAGTTTGAGGCAGCCTGGTCCATTATGGAGGAGAAGTCGGTGTCAGGAGATTGGGGTCTATCAGGAGATTGGGGCCGCTGGGCACATTGTATCTGCAAGGATGAAACAGATCAATGAACTGCCAGCTTGCTTTCTCTGTATTCAGTCTAGGACCCCAGCCTGTGGAACGGTTTTGCTCACAGTAAGTGGATCTCCTCACCACAGTTAACCTAATCTAGACAGTCCCTCACAGGCAAATCCAGAGGCAAACCTAGTCTAGATAGCCCCTCACTAGTATGCAGAAAGGTCGACTTCCTAGATGCTTCTAGATCTTAACAATTGGACAATAAGCATTAAACGTAACAAATGTGCCTGTGCATTGCGTTTAAGTCTTACCATTGTAGCTATTAGTGTCCCCGCTTTACAGACAAACCAAGGAAGTGAGTAGATGAGGGAGCACCATCCAGGATTACAGGGCTCAGCAGAAAAGCCAGGAATCAAGCCTGAAATCTGGCTCCAACATATACAGCCTTAACAACAACAGAACTAACTGACTCTGATAACGAGATGATGGCCGGGCGGTGGTGGCGCACGCCTTTAATCCCAGCGCTTGGGAGGCAGAGGCAGGCAGATTTCTGAATTCGAGGCCAACCTGGTCTACAGAGTGAGTTCCAGGACAGCCAGGGCTACACAGAGAAACTCTGTCTCGAAAAAAAACCAAACCAAAACAAAAAACAAAAAACAAAAAAAAAAACCAAGATGATGACATTGTCATCCAAACCCCAGAGCACTTAGCAGCTTCTCCATCAGTTTGGCTCTTTCTCTTATCGCAGTTAGAATTGTAAAGCTCCTGGGCTTCTGGAGAGGGCATGGTTTCCTTACCCAAGGGATGTACAGTGCGGTGGGAAAGCAAAGCAATGTCACATAAAAGAACGCAAGCATACCAGGGGTTACAAATGATCAGCAGAGTCCCATGACCATATATGTATGTACCTGAGGGTTTTACCGCCATGCCCCCGTTCCCAAAATAACAATTCTGAGACTTAATTAACTATGAGTAAATTATTAGGCCATAAGCATTTTCTTGTTTCCCAACTATAAATAAAATAAATTTATATAACATTTATTCTAAGTCCTGCCACACGGTTGGTTACCTCTCCTCAGTTTCATATAGTCTGTCTCCTCAGAGTTCAGAGTGAATGTCCTCCAGCACCTACTGTGTCCCAGAATGCCCTTTCCCTACTGGAATTCCCTCCTCCTGTTTTCTGCCTAAGCTAATAGACCGTCAGCTTTTTTATTGACAGGTGATGCTTCCACACAGAACACGGGAGATTATCCTTACACACATATGTGAGTGTGGATGGAGAAGGGGCCATTCCACTAGAGTTGACGGTTAAAAGCATCTTCAGAGGAAGGAGCTGGGAATTTAGCAGGGGCCATAGTTAAAGCCTAGAAGGAAGGGAGCAACAGCCTGAGTGGAGAAAATGGGCCCACCTTGAAACTATGTAGGGATGGACATAAAGGCAGAGCCTTTAACTGGAGATCCAGGGCTGGGAGACTGAGACTTTGCCAGTGTGTTGGGAAAAAGGAGTTCACGGAACACTGGTCACTATTACACATGTGACTAACCACAGTTTCCTTAGAAAATGCAACTTAACACATGGGTTAGGAGCCTGTAGCTGAAGGGCTTCGGGGACTTTCCTCCTGAGCACACAGCAGCCAGAGCCCTTCTACAAGATTAGTTCTTGCTTGAAAAGACTGGGCTGATCTCCTGACTCCCCCAAATGCAAGGTTAGAATACCCTTCTCTCTTACCACCTGTGTAACCGTCAACTCTAGTGGAATGGCCCCTTCTCCATCCACACTCACATATGTGTGTAAGGATAATCTCCCGTGTTCTGTGTGGAAGCATCACCTGTCAATAAAAAAGCTGACGGTCTATTAGCTTAGGCAGAAAACAGGAGGAGGGAATTCCAGTAGGGAAAGGGCATTCTGGGACACAGTAGGTGCTGGAGGACATTCACTCTGAACTCTGAGGAGACAGACTATATGAAACTGAGGAGAGGTAACCAACCGTGTGGCAGGACTTAGAATAAATGTTATATAAATTTATTTTATTTATAGTTGGGAAACAAGAAAATGCTTATGGCCTAATAATTTACTCATAGTTAATTAAGTCTCAGAATTGTTATTTTGGGAACGGGGGCATGGCGGTAAAACCCTCAGGTACATACATATATGGTCATGGGACTCTGCTGATCTCTGACCCTTTCGGGTGAGAGTAGGAAGCAGACTTAATTTTTTAAAGGTATCTACAAAATCAAAGTTGCCTTTGTTGATAGCCCTCTGGCCATGAGATGCTGGAGAATTCTTCTGGAAAAACAGGAAGAGAAGGGCAGCCTTCAAAGAAGCAGGTCTAACTGGATCTCACTTGCATGGGGCACTAGTTAAGAGCAGCCCTGTCACCTCAGAATTATCTTCAGGTGGCTCTCAGCCAGGACGGTGCTAAGCCCTGGGCATGGGCAATCAGAGGAGCTGTGGGTGTGGGAGAGAATGGTTCTGTCTCTGCAGCCGGGGAACACCCCACCTCTCAGCTCAGCCCTTCTCACCGAGTTTGCCCTTTACTGGCCTTAGGCTTTTCTAGAAGGGTAGGGATCAAATTTAGAAAAAGAACCTCATTTCCCTTTTCTAATTTAAGTGAAAACATTTGGAAACGACTTTTCTGCAAAATTGCACACAAATTAGACCACAAAAAAAAAAAAAATCTCACTCAACATGAATGTCCCCCGGTTTAATTTTACTGGGAACAGTCCCTCTGTGCTGACCTGCTGTTGAGTTGCTTCCTTAGGGAAATCTTTTCCACATTTAAACTCCAGTTCTAGAACCTTAGCTCCCCCAGAAATAGGGGGCTCCATCTCAGAGTAGCCGAGGGAGTGTGCAGCAGGACAGAGAGGACTAGGAGTGGACTATCCAGGGGAGAGAGCCCCGGGGCACATGTGGCCATGCCAACTCCAGAAGGAACCTTTCTAACAACTCCCCCAAACAGGGAACTAACCTGGTAACAAATCTTTTCTTTCAGAGCTAGGTGGGGCACGGGTGTCTAATCATATCATTGATCTTTGGGTAAAGTTATTCTGAAAGAAGGCATGTTCTCAATTCATACTGAAAGCCTAGAGCCAAGCCCTGTGCGTAAAGTGTAGCAATTGGGGTAAGTTGGGGAGGGTAGCAGGGCTTCTGTCTGCTAACTAGATGTAAGAGACTGGGTGTCAAAGAGGGAGTAGAAAGAAGAGTGGGAATTAACGACCTAAAGTTAGATGCATTTATTTTTCTAGAAACTGCAGAGACCCCAGAAATGTGTATAAAAATAACAGGAGATAAAATATTAGAGTCTGCTCTATATTTTAGTATAGATATATGAATATAGACTGCTCTATATTTTAATGTAGAAATATTAATACACAGTGCTCTATATTTTAATATAGAAATAATAATATAGACCACTCTTGGCCATCATATACTTGTCAGAGGCTCTGTCATCCTGAGGCTGTTTTAAAGATGTGTATGGGCTGGTGCTTGGGTGACCAGCTTACCTAAGTTTACCAGGCATTGTTTGGTTATTAGCACTGAAAGACCCTAATCCTGGGAGTTGAACAGTGGTGGGCCAACAGTCCTGGTCATCCTAGCTGGCTCTCCAAGAGCTAAGGAATTGGGACTATATTCGGGAGGCCTGGGCAAACTTTGCCTGCCAGGATCACAGCCTTAGCCAACCTTGTCCTCCAACAAAGAAAGCAGCTCTCACTAAACAGGCTCAAGAAATGAAACTTGCCTCTGCTGATTTTTGTTCCAAAATTTCCAAAGATCTCTATGAAGCCATAATCAGGTTTCAGTTCAGGGACATGCAAGTCAAGGACAGCGCTGACATCCTTTCTGTTGGTTTCCAGAAAGCACTTTCCAAAGAATGAATTCTGGTGTCGACTATTTTTTTTTCCTTGCTAAGCTCTTGCAAATATCCCCACTTAAGAAATTAAATGAATGTCTCTGTCTCACGGGAGTCTGTCCGAATGACAGTGTCTGTTCCTAGTATATTTGCTAGTCCGTCTGAAATACTGGAACTAATGTTCACCTTTTTCTGATAAGTTCCTATTAGTGACATTAGTTACAAAAATAAAACCAAGAAAGAAGAAAGGAATCATCTCTCCACAGTGTGCAGTGAATACAGTCCTCACAACCCCACTCCACATGTCTGGGAATCAGAGTCCCTGGGCTCAGGGCAGAGTGTGGGGGTCCTGCTTCCTATTCCTGAGCATGAATCAGCAATCCTTTGGGAAAACTAGAACTACAAGGAGATTAAAATCTTGACTCTATTGAAAATCCAGACACCAATCCTCAGAGAAGGAAGAACTAACTAACTTGGACAAGGTCATGGAGAAATGAGTGGTCAGAGAACTGGCCTTGCTGGCAGGAATCCTCTGAGTTCAATGCTGAGACCAGAACAAACCAGTATGTGTTGGAAAGAGGGATAGTCAGCTGGGAAGGGAGGGATCATCTGATTAGGGAGTGAGCTGCTAAGATCTTGACTCCACTGGGAGAGGTGCCACCTTATCAGTTCCCAGGACAAGGTAGGTTCCCAGGAGAAAAGGTAGGTTTCTCACACTGCAATCTACAAAGCCATCAGCCAGACTACCGGGGAAACCTGAAGACTGCCACGTGTCCTCCTTCTGGAGGGCCAGCAGCTTCTCTCTTCACCCTACCTGGGACCTCTGGGTTCTGTTCACTGTGCTAGGGAGAGGCAGGAGCATGCCCACGCTCTACCATGCTGTGCACAAGAGGAGATCGATGGCCAGATGTCAGAGCCAGTTTGAGTGTTTGTCCAACGTGGACAAAAATAGGTTGTAACAAGGAGGGCAGAGTGCAGAATGGAAACACAGTTATGATTGCAACGGAAGGTCTCTGCTGAAGACACATACACATGCACATGCACCCACGCTCGCATGCCTTTGCTTGATTCCTCAACAGTCTGAATTTCTTGACTTTTGAAATAATCAGTCTTTTTATTGAAAACACTAGCTTTCCAAGCAGTCAAAATTGTGAGGCTTCACTGAAATGCATGAGTATGCAAAATTAATCCAGGAAGAAAGCAGTTTTGCTAGCACAGTATGAGGTCCACAGAGGGAAGACAACATGTCGAAGCACAGAACTTTCACAGATATTATGTGACAGATCCTTATACTGTTCAGCAAAATTTCACCCTCTCCCAGAGTGGCCCTTTTGGGTGTTTGTCTCAGACACTCACTGGAGAGGAACAGCTCCACTGTGCAACCATAAAGTGGCCCTGGGGCAAGCCTGGGTGTTTCCTCAAATCTCTGAAGTATCCCAATGATAAACAGAACTAAATGGGACCTTGGAGACCATTCTGCCTAACCCCTTCTTATACACGGAAGGAAACCGAAGCCAAGAGAGGTCAAGTGGCTTGCCCAAGGTCAATCAAACGCTGCTTCATTTTTCTGGACCCGTGGGGTCTGTAGTAACTGTCTCTTTGACCACTTGAAATGCTATTGCAGGCATTGTTTTATGAGGAACAGCCCCACTGGGTCCAGTCAGCAATAAGTCTTTGGAGCTGTCTCAGGCTGCAGCTGCTTTATATAAACTATCCCTTTTATGGGAGTTGAAGCACAGTATGAAAAGAGTTTTTGTCTCATGTTGACCTTGTTTAGTCACATTAACGCGCACATCAGTTCCAGGACCCATTCCATTCTCCGAACATCTTCGGACACGCTGACAGTGTGAGGAGAGCGAGGCTGGGCTCACTCCAAAGGCCCTGCGTCCAGCTGCTGCTTCTCCCAGCCTGGGTTCTTCATCTCTGATCAGAACTTGTAAACTGGAACCAGGGACACCGCCTGAGTCCAACCTCCGTATCTCTTTTCCAGAAAACGGGCAATGCTGTGAGAGCCATCGGGAGACTCTCCTCTATGGCCATGATCTCAGGGCTCAGTGGCAGGAAATCTTCAACAGGGTCACCGACCAGCCCAATCAATGCAGAGAAACTAGAGTCTGAAGGTAAGGCTTTCCCAGGCACTCGTGCGAGTGGGAGGGTTGTGGGTAAGGGAACGTTTTAAGAATCTAGAGTTTAGTTTGGGTATTTAACATGTTCTACAGTGATAAATTCAGAAGGACTTTTGGAGTTTCCCTGACAACTAGTAACTCTGGTAATTATTCTTTAATTGTTAACTATTTTCAGAGCAAAAGCTATTATTTGTTTGCTAGAACTAGATGATCGGCTTTCTTTTGCCTAAATTTCGTGGAAGACTTAAGAAAGCCTTTATTAAGATCTTTTTTTTCCTTTTTTATTATAAATGAGATTTTTTTGTATACTAATAGAAAAGAATAAAATAAAATCGCATATGGTTATATAACATTTTTAAAATATCATTCCAATTTCTGCTGCCTTATGTTTTTATTTTAAAGGAAAATTAACTCATACAGGCCAGATTCCATGACAGCATTTATGCCGCTGAAATATGTGTAGCCTGGGCAGACTGGTCAGGAGGCCCCTCCCGGAACTGACGGGTTAGCTCCTTGCCGCCACATGCAAAATGCTGCCCCAGCCACCTGCACAGTGAAGGCCTTGGCCTTTGGTATTTTACACATGCCCATAGAGACTCTTATCCTCTTGAGGCAGATATTCCTCATGCCCATTGTGAGGGAGCCTCTGCTACCCTCACATGGGAACGTGAGTCTAGAAGTGTTTTGTGCACAAGGTAGGGTAGCTGGCTGCTCTAGAGCATTCTCTTAGCTCCGACAGACTGCAGCATTTCTGCTGCTCCTCCAGGTGAGCCAGAAATTGTCTGAAGGGACAGGAGAGGACACAGAGCCTCGTCTGGGGCTTGGTTTTTCCCTGGATCTATCCCACATCCTGGTCTGCAGCTTGAAAGCTACATAGGTATGGAAAAAACACTCCGGCGAGTTACAGGTGTTCTGGAGCTTTCTCAGAAGGTGGTGATAGACCGGCCACAACAGAAGGCCAAGCACCAAGATCAGAAAAGTAGTGGATTCTGTCCTCACACCCTCAACCAAATCCTGAAGTCCGTGAAGTTCAGCCAAAAATCCTTTTTAAAGATGACTTTCTTTTTTCAATGTGTCAGCATCAGGGAAGGGGGAGGCTGAGCAGTTCCCTGTTTTGGGCACAGTGCTCTCTGCTGCCAGAAACCATTTGGCAGCAGGCCAGTTCATCCCCAGGAGAAAGTTGTGCTGTGATTCACTTCCCTAAGCTGCACTATTTGCTAAATTATAGCAACTTGGAGGGAGGGAGGGAGGGAAGGAGAGAGAGAGAGAGAGAGAGAGAGAGAGAGAGAGAGAGAGAGAGAGGGAAATATTGACCTGGTCCCCTCTCAATCTTCTAGAAGATGTGTCCCAGGCTTTCCTCGAGGCTGTTGCTGAGGAAAAGCCACACGTCAAGCCCTATTTCTCTAAGACCATTCGTGATCTGGAAGTTGTGGAGGGAAGCGCTGCTAGATTTGACTGTAAGATTGAAGGTAAGCTCTGGGCAGGTCTTTCCTTACTCCACATGGGGGTGGCTGCACATGGCACTCTGGCTAAGCCGTCAAGCCTGTAGTGCCTGAAATGATAGGAATAGCCAAACTTGAAGGGACACTGGGTCCTTTACCTTTGGTCCTAAAGGACCAGTTTCTGTTCTCCCAACCTCCCGAGACTAGTGCTGATCAGTGACTTTCCCACACGGCCAGTTGATACCTCATCTATTCATGTTAGCCTCCAGACCTACATTAACAATGGACTCCCATGGAGCTCCTTAGCAGTGGGACACATGTAACAGACTTTGCAAGCCACTGAGAACCATGCAGGCTGCCCCTTAAGAGTCTCTGGAAGGACAGTTGGCACAGAAGTCTGACGACTGGAGTCAGCCAGCTCAAGAGCTTGTCAGCAGGCTGTGTGACCTTGGGTGGTGATCCAACGCTAGTGCAGGCCCCTAGTGTGTTAAATGATATCCAACATCTAGAGTGGCCCTGGGGGCTCTGTGAGACCACCTGCGTGATGTGTGTGAAAGGAGAAACCTGTTCATTCCTTAAAGAGGTTTTAAAGTAAAGAAAAGCATAGTAGGTTGTAAGGGTGAGGAAGAGCATGTGCAGGACTGTACAGTAAGGAGAGCTAGGACCCCCTGCATACAGGGCCAAGCTCCCAGTCTGGGCTCTACTCCTTGGGTCGTGTCTCTGCTCCAAGGAGCAGTGTAGCCACATAGTAGTGAGTGAGCAGAAAACAGAGACCTTAGGGATCTGAGCATGGGACCCAAGAAATGAGCAAAGAGCCTTTCTGTTCCAATGATTGCAACATTCTAACAAGACAAGTGCAGGACGGGCCAGGCCTCTCAAGCCCAGCTTCAAGGCCAACGAAGCACAGGGTTCTCTCCCATCGGGCTCTAACCAAGGACAGCATAAACCCTTCCCAAGCGGTGTCCCCAAGGTCACAGGGCGAAGTGAAGCGTGGCAGCCAGAGTGAGCGTGTCCTGTACTTCTGTGAGACTCCCTGGCCCTGGGACTCTCAGGACCTTCTGAGGAAAGTGATTTCTGGAATCAGGAAGGGAAGGAAGAAACAATCGTTCTTCGCCTTTCTCTTTTTTTAAGTGGATGGCTTTACAACAAAGAAACCAAGAGTAGCCCACTCAGGAAAGGGTCTACCATAAGATGACTAGACGGCTGAGGACGCAGCTCAGCAGGACAGAGAGCTGTCCCTTGGCATGTGTGAGGCCCTGAGTTCAATCCCCTATACCACACAAACCTCTATACACACAGACACTGACTAGCATGAGGCCTTTCTCTCTCTCTCTCTCTCTCTCTCTCTCTCTCTCTCTCTCTCTCTCTCTCTCTCTCTCTCTTTTGAGAAAGTTCTTGCTGACCCACCTTGGTCAGGCCTTGAGGTAGGAGAGCTATTAGGAGCAGTGTGAGAACATTTAAGAGAGAAGCTTAATTTGAGAGCATGAGAGGCCATGCTCCAGCACAGCATAGGAGTGGGGATGGCAAAGCAGCCGAGGAACCATCTGAGCAAAGGGGATACTGGACTCTACAAAGTTGTGTGGGGCTGGTAGGAAGTTCCCACTATACCTGTACTCCCATGCTTGAAGCCAGTTACTGGGTAGGATCGTTCATTTCTCCTGCAGCTTCAAAGAGGAGGGGCAGCAAGGCCAAAGCACAGCGTGTGTGTGTGTGTGTGTGTGTGTGTGTGTGTGTGTGTGTGTGTGTACCTGTATGTGTGTGTGTGTGTATCTGTGTGTGTGTGTGTGCATGAACATGTGCATGTAACTCAGACTGTCGCTGCTCTCACTGGATCTCCTGAGGTTTTTGTCCTTTGAAATTTTGAATGCAGCATGACAGCGTGGTTATCATCTGTTGTGCTTTTTTCTCTTTGAAATGATCTCCTTGGTATTTGCATAACTTCTGACTACAGCCCTGATGCAAAACTAAAACATATGGACGCTGTTCTGATAAAAACAAAATTACACTTGAGAAGAATGTGAGAATTCTTGAGCTTTGTGTATAATTTTATATGCCGGGGGCTACAGGTTTTTTTTTTTTTTCATCTAAAAATACCTCTACAAAATTTAGGAACAAGTCGGTTGTAATACATTACATATTTAAAGATACACATAAGCAAAACTAGTGGTGGATATGCACACACACAATCCTAAAATATATAATACACATGTATTTATGTGCTTTTACTCCATATGTTTTTAACACTGATATTTATAGAGACATGGCTAGACACAAGGGCAGCCAAAGGGATCCATCTCTAGAGACAGACAAGCAGGTTACCTGCTAGGCCTCAGACCAAAGTAGGTTTTCTCTCTCTTGGCAATATTACCTACCAGGTCGTCGGTCTGACATCTTATGTAGCCATTACCTGCTGTATGGAGTTAATATTTGGATACTATAAAGTAATCTATTTTAGGTTTGCAACTTAACTTGAAGTGTGTGTGTGTGTGTGTGTGTGTGTGTGTGTATGTGTGTGTGTGTCTGTCAGTCTGTCTGTGTGTGTACCTGTATGTGTGTGTTTGTATCTGTGTGTGTGTGTGTGTGTGCATGAACATGTGCTTGTAACTCAGACTTTTCTTTTCACAAATTCATATCATATAACTACCACAACCTAATTTTAGAATTTGTGTAACTCTTAAAAAGATCCCTTATATCTGTTAATCTTGTATGTGTTTAGTTTCAAAACATTTTGCTTTCATCAAGAAGATGTCTGGCTTGGTTGTGCCATTAGAATCTGGACAATATTTCTGGAGTGCCCTATGTCATCTGACAGCGTGGCATTGTAAGAGTCATGGACAATTCATGGTGCGCACCTATAATCTCAGCACTCAAAAAGGCTGAGGCAGGGGGGTTGAAATTTGGAAACTGACCTGGGCTTCATACCAAGACCCCATCTCAAACAAAAACAGACTTAGAATATTCTATTTGAGGTTTCAGAAATGACTCTTGGCAACATATGTCCATAAATATGGAAATGTAGCCTAAGAGCCAGCCGTGTTTTAATCGACAGAGGTACCTTGAGAGCCTCTGTAATTTGTGTTCTCTCCCTGTGATGCAGGGTACCCAGACCCTGAGGTTGTCTGGTTCAAGGATGACCAGTCAATCAGGGAGTCCCGCCACTTCCAGATAGACTACGATGAAGATGGGAACTGCTCGCTCATTATCAGCGATGTCTGTGGGGATGATGACGCCAAGTACACCTGCAAGGCTGTCAACAGCCTCGGAGAAGCCACCTGCACCGCAGAGCTCATTGTGGAGACCATGGAAGAAGGGGAAGGAGAGGAGGGGGGAGAGGAGGAGGAGGAGGAGTGAAGCCAAGCCAAACAGAAACAGTTCCTAAGTCATTTTAAAAGGACTAATTCCTTAAAGCTCAAAAAACTCAAGCTAGAAAAGGCACGTGGTGTGGTAGATTATCTAGTTAGGCTATTTGGAGGCTGATCCGTCAGCAGCAACAGTTGATACCTAGGAGCGTTATTGATGGGCATTACTTTTAATTAGATAGCACCTTAAAACACGAGTGCAGCTAGATTCCATTTGGGGGACACACTAGCAACTTGTCTAATTTGATTTTAGAAAGAAAATAGCTAAAAGAAATACTCACCTGGAAAAGATCAGACGTTTCCTTAATTGAATGCACCCTGAACAAGAACATTGTCATCAGGGCCCCAAGCCTCCTGCTGCAGCTCTACCCAGATCCCCTGGAGACAGAATGCCCCCTCCCTCTCAATCCAGAGAACCAGCCTTGTCCCATACTGCAGTGTCTTATTCTGAAAGCAATCGAGCCATTCTGACTCAAGAGGCACATTGCCTTCTAACTCTACACTTTGAAGCTCTCTGTTTCTCTCTCTATTCCACCTGCTGGGTTTCCTGGCTCTAAACCTGGCATGAGTTACAGCAATGGGGACATTTATTATGTTTCTTCCATCCTGAAACCAGGTTCCCCTGCTCATGGATGACTCTGGGTGCCTTAGGGGCCAGGGGGGATCTCCTCTCCTCTAAAATCCTTAGGAAACTAAATTCATGCATCTTTGCAGGCGTCTGGCAGCTTCAGACATTTGCATGAGAATTCATGAAGGAAAAATAAAATCCATGCTAATGTGATTTCCCCCCTTAAACCAGGATTCCTATTTGTGCTGTTAACAACTGTCCCCCTGCGTGTGCGGTAAAGAGTCTTGCACCCTGATGTAGAAAGCCCAGTTTGTTGAGGCGCTTGCTGGTTTCAATTATGTATTGGGCACTATGAAACTGATGTCAACTGGCAAGCAACGGTAGGACTCGGTGTGCTCTGGAATCTCCTTCCAGACAGTCTGAGTTTAATCCATCTTCATTGGCAACATTCTTCAAAGAGCTTGGCCTGCCTTCTGGGGCCCACCTTGATTTTTCTTCCGGATGTGCATCACGCTTTGCTAACCCCCCCTCCCCCGCCGTCCCCAACCTTGAGCTATACTCTTAGACCTGCTCAGTACACTCAGACTTGCATCTTGATAGCATTTTTAAAACTTTCTTTCACTTCATTGGCACTTAGTTGTTTTTCCTTATAAAACTTTTTGGAGGTCATCAACAAAGACCATAAACTGATATCCTAGTGTGCTTCCTCTGTGTATGTGTGTGTGTGTGTGTGTGTGTGTGTCTAACATTCCAAATACTTTTTTTTCTTTTCCACTGTTTGTAAAGTGCAGCAAATTAATATTTCAAAGGATGTTTTAATAAAAATCAACTTTGAACTACTTCTGGGCAGTCCTGCACAGTACCAGCATCAGAGGTTTGATGTTGCTTTGTCTTCCCAGGCTCCGTCTTCCCTTAGTGTTTGCTACTGCTCCATTGCCAGTACTTCCCTATTTTGCTTCTTAAGCAGTTTCAGCATCTTTCATTATAGTCACAATATTGCCACGGTTTATTATACTAAAGGGGTTTTAATTTGATTTAGAGCATTCAAAGTGTTTTTCATCACTTTGTGTTTATATTATAATCTTTGTGTGTATGTTGTGTGTATGTGTACATGGGTGGTTATACGTGTGTTTATAGGGTAATGCCTTCTTGGGATTGTGTTACTGTTCTCTCAGTTTATTATGCCATCCAAATGGTGAATGAGAACGCTACGACTGTAGTTAGCTCACAATTTTTAAATAAAGGATACCACAGTGCATGGTGTTTGTTCAATCTTTGTAGACTTCTCTTTTTTTTTTTTTTTCATTACTAACTGTAAGGTCTATGGATTCCTCTTGGTAATTACAGCCAAATATTGTGCTGCATAATCATGAAGAATTGGCTTCTGGAGCTTGGGAGATGGCTCAGACGTTTTGCTGCTTGCAGTGAAAGCCCAGGAACTGAATTCGGATCTTCAGCATCTATGTCAAAGCCAGGGTCAGCAGTGTCACCCAGCATTATGAAGGCAGAGAATCCTGGTTAGCCAGCCTAGCTAATCAGTGAGCTCCAGGTTCAATAATAAACTATCTTTTTAGATAGATAGATAGATAGATAGATAGATAGATAGATAGATAGATAGATAGGTAGATAGATAGATAGATAGATAGGGACAGACAGACAGGGTGGAGAGCAATTGAGGTAGACAACAGACATCAACATCTAGCTGACACATGAACATGCAAACATATACACGCACACACACAGGAATTGGCTTACAGAGTTGTGCTTGACCTAGGGCCAAAATGAACTAAGATGACCCTTGACAGGTGGCCTGTTTTATACAGGTAGTTCAAAGTCTCAAGCATCAGTTTCGTGCCACTGCATTAGGAGGACTTCTTGTGTAGGTTTAGGACCTTATAACTGTTGCTTGTTTGAGACTTTGACAGTAGGTCTTACCTGCATTCCAAGTTCTTTCACACTGCAAAATAGTCTTCATATTAGAGGTTATATAACCCTGTGAGTTTCTATTAGAGACCTCTGATAAACTTTCACAAGACACCATTTGTCTCTGTTAAACTCTGTTTTCCTCCTTCATGGACCATAACTCAAGAAGGGGTCTACAAATTCAGTCATCTTGCTCAGACATATTGCTGTCTGTTAGGCAGGCATCAGACATCTTAACCTCCAGTTAAGAGTTAAGTTGCTCTAGGGCAGTGGTTTTCAACCTTCCTAATGCCATAACCCTTGAATACAGTCACTCATGTGGTGACCGACCCCCCAACCATAAATTCCCGACCCATGGGTTGAGAAACGCTGGACTAGGGCTTCTCTACAGCCTTGCTTCAGGGTTGTGTTAGCAAAAATAGTCTCAAATTAAGTTCATGAAACATTTATTATCAAATAATCATACTGTCAGCCAGATATGGTATATACCTTTTAATCCCAGCATTCAGGATGCATAGGCAGGCATATCTCTGAGTTTGAGGGCAGTCAGTCCAGCCAGGGCTACATATGAGACCCTGTCTCATAAACAAACTAATACCAACCACACAGTCTCCAGAAAGTATCTTGCATGGTCACTCAAGGCAAATCCTTTAAAGGATCTAGCTGCTAAGTCTGTCTCTGTTAAGTGGCACAATTTTCCCCATGGACTAGCCTTATGTTCTGTTCTTAAAAGCTGCTACTTGCTATAGTTGGTAGCTTGGACCTCAGTTTCACTATCTAGTAAACTGACATAATAATGACTCCTCATTCTTAAGTTGATATCAAGGGTAACTGAGCTCATGAATAGTCCCTGGGTCTGTGAACCTGGCACATAGATACTGCGTTTATGCCAGAAACCCTCTCTGCCCTGAGGGAACTGATTGTATACTTGTGGAAACAAAGTTAATATTTGAAAAGGTTATAAGCTATGAAAAATGGAAAGATTTTATATATTCTGCTCCAAGGAAGGATCTTTTGACATTAAAATTCTTAAAGAGGTCTCATCGACATTACCTACCGTGCTGGCTGGTTTTATGTCAATTTGACACAAGCTAGAGTCATCAGAGAGGAGGGAGCCTCAGTTGAGGAAAATTCCATACAATCCTATTGTAGGCAAGCCTACAGAGCATTTTCTTAATTAGTGATCGATGCAGAAGGGCCCAGCCCGTTGTGAACCCTGGGCAGGTGGTTCCAGGTTCTGAGAGAAAACAGACTAAGCTGGCTAGTGAGCAGCATTCCTCCATGGCTTCTGAGCCCGCCTCAAGGTTCTTTCTTGTCCTGCTTGAATTCCTGCCCTCACTGCTTTTGATGGTGAGCTGTTACATGGAACTGTGAGTGAGATAAAACTTTCCTTCCCCGAATTGCTTTTGGTCATGGTACTTCATCAAAGCAGTGGAAACCCTAACTAAGACACCTGTGCAACTGTATAAAAAATAACCAATGGGATCGGCGATGCTGCAGCTACCCTAGCAAAGAAAAATTTAACTTCCAGTCTCAAAGCACTCTGTTTCTCGTCACTGAAGGATTAGAGCTTGTCTGACCTTATCAGGCTTCCTTCCAATCAGTAGTTTTCTCGGCTTGACTTTAGTCATATTTAACCTTTATCCCCCCCAAATTCCCTGTTTTAATTGCTTATTTACATTCATTTGCTTCTCTCTGTGTATTAACCACAGAGCAAATAGGTTGCTATGCAGAGGGAAAGGCTCAATACATACCATTTCAAAGTCGTCTAGAAAGCTCAAAACAGAGACTTCTATTTTGGGGGGCACTAAAAAATGAAAAGTGTCAGAAATAGGAAGTTACCAGAGTAAGGAGAAGGCCAGGCATGAGCTGCTAAATATAAGCAGTTATTCTACACTCCTCAGAACCTCCATAGAGCCGGTCATAAATGGACACAGTTTGTTTTTTTTTTTAAGCTGTAATCCCTTGGGATGAACTCTATCAGAAGTTTGGAAGGTGAAAGTAACTTTCTGCAGAGAAAAAAAGCCATGCTAACAAAAAAGCAAGTTCGTCAAACGTTTGCACCGGCTCTCACCTCTCCCAAGCCAGGGAAGAGGCTGGTGCTAAGAAGCTGGTGTGCATAGGCACCTGTGAGAGGGAAACTCCAGGGAATGGAAGTCAAACAGCCTTCAAAG
Organism: Montemys delectorum; assembly: GCA_019843815.1. Classification (NCBI taxonomy): domain Eukaryota; kingdom Metazoa; phylum Chordata; class Mammalia; order Rodentia; family Muridae; genus Montemys; species Montemys delectorum. The sequence continues at coordinate 22,675 of JADRCD010175651.1, read as the reverse complement.
CGAAAGCTAAAATTCCAATGAGAAGATCAAAGCAGAAGAAGGGGTTTCTGAGAGGTAGGCCAGACATGGTGGAGAGCCCAGTTATACAGCTCAAGCACTTCAATAGCACACACGTGGAGGACAGCAAAGACCTTTGCCCTAGAGAGATGACAGTTGCTTGGTGATAGCATTTTTAAGACAGGTTGACTTTGGAAACTTGATTGTTCCAGGGCCACACCAGTTAGGTGTCCATGACAACAGATGACTGTCATACTCATTTACCTAGAGCAGAGGCTGTTGATCTCCACTTACTCTAACTTGTTATCTTAACCACAATCTTCATTCTCCCTGGAAAGAGAGTTGAGGAGCATACTTCTGTTCTCGGTGAGTTCTATGTACACCGAGAGTCAACAGGTTTGTTCATAGACTGCTTAATGCCATTCATATGTCATTGTAGTTACATAATGTAGTTATTACATAAAGCCACAACAACTGTAGTGCTGAGGAGAGTGGTTGTTTCTGTGTGAGCTAAACCAAGAGTACTACTCATGCTTGGCACAAGGAACATCTGTGTTACCTCTCAGACCTCCCCAAACCTTATAAAACCAGAGGAAAGGCACAAAGGGCATGAACCCACAGGCACAAAGGAGAAGGCAGTGATGGTTGTTAAACAAAAATAATAGCTTATTGGTTTGGACTAAGTTCCAGTACTAGCTCCTCACAGGGCAAGCTGGAGTCATTCACCCCAACATCTTATGCAACTCTACTTTAACAAATCTATTTAACTGAGAAATTGAGCTGAGGATGTAGCCCCAGGGTAGAACACTTACCTAACTTGCAAGGTTTGAGTTCAAACACCAGCACAATTAATTAATTGACTAATTAAAATGGACCTAAAGGAAGCTGGTATTAAACAATCCATTATTTTTTATTGCTTATTCTTCCTCTTCCTAATTTTTTTTTAAAAAAGTAACTTTTTGCTTTTGTTTTTAGTTTCTTCAGCCTTCTTCCATCTATTAAGATCAGTCTCCTCTGCCCAGCATTGCTCAACTCTGGACCTAAAGGTAGAGCCAGTAGAGATCCATATATAGTTTGTATATGTATAAGTTCATGTATATGTGTTTGTACACATGTGTGGAGACCAGAGGTTGATATCATGTGTCTCCTCCAAATTGCTCTTCATCTTATTTTTCAGGCAAAAGGGGTCACAGAATCTAGAGTTCACTGATTGGCTAGACTTGTTGACCAGAATGCCCCTGACCTCCTTCTGTCTCCACTTCCCCAGAGCTAGGATTATAAATGCACATTACCACATCCTGCTTTTTATGTGGGTGGTGGGAATCCAAACTCAGGTTCTCTTGCTTACAGAACAAACATTTACTGACTGAGCCATCTCTCCAGCTCCCTAAGTTGTAGGGTTCGATTGTTAAAAAATTGCAGAATAGACAAGCTGGAAATTAATATAAAATTTCTACTCCATTGTTGTCTATAGAGGGAGAAAGAAAACCAGAAAGCAAAGTGATTGCAAGTACAGAATTACAAGAACAGTGAAACTGGACACCTCTACCTCTTGCTAACAAGGCAGATGGCTGTCCCTTCCCTAACTATGGCAGAAAAGAAGATGTAGAAAGGCTGTGGACTGGCAGACAACAGGCCTGCAGAAGGGACAAAGGGACCACAGAGAAATCCCGGGGACTGGGGGAAAGGTTGCATACTGAACCTTGAACTCTAGCTCTCTCCCACTGGGTGCCTGCCAAGACTCTAACTGCCAGATAGAACTGGATACAGTTTGTGTAGGCTCAGGTGCAAAATGAGAAAATGGGGCCCTTGTTTTTTGTTTGTTTGTTTTGTTTTAGAATCTCAAGAAGGAGAGCAGAGGAGATAGCTCAGTCAAGGAAATGCTTGCTTTGCAAGCATGTAAGTTAAGTTCAATCCCCAGAACCCACATTTAAAAAGTCAAATGTAGTGCCCAGGAGAATTGTCATTAACTCAGCTGTGGGCCTTGTGTGCAACCATCCCATGCAGCCAGGCAAGATGAGCCCACTACTGCAACAGGAGCAAAGCCGCTGCTTGGTATGAACTGCAATGTTTTACTGTGCGGACAGATTTCTGCTCTTATGAAAGAAAGCATAATAGTTGAATTGGGTCAAAAACTTGTAATATTTTTCTATCATTACCCTCAGCATGTAACTATTAAGTTAGTATATTTTCAGATTGAAGTCTGATATAATGCTTGATTTTTAAGATTACGATGTGAGTTGCTAACTTGCATTTTATCATTTAGAATAAATCATTAAATGAAATCTAACTGGAGATTATTAGAATAGGATTTCTTTTTTATTAGATATTTTCTTTATTTACATGTCATATGATTTCTCCTTTCCCAGTTTCCCCTCCCAAAACAAAACAAAACAAAACAAAAAAACAACCAAAAAACAACAAGAACAAACCCCTGTTGCCTCCCCCCCCCATGCTTGCCACCCACCATCTCCCCTGGCATTCCCCTACACTGGGGCACAGAACCTTCACAGGGCCAAGGGCCTCTCCTCCCATTGATGATCGACTTTGCAATCCTCTACTATTCACATGCTGCCAGAGCAATCAGTTCCACCATGTGTACTCCTTGGTTGGTGGTTGAGTCCCTGGGAGTTCTGAGAGTACTAGTTAGTTCACATTGCTGTTTGTCCTAAGGGGCTGCAAACCCTTCAGCTCCATTGGTCCTTTCTCTAACTCCTTCATTGGGGACCCTGTACTCAGTTCAATGGATGGTTGTGAGCCTCTACTTCTGTATTAGTCAGGTACTGTCAGAGCCTCTCAGGAGACAGCTATATCAGGCTGGATTGTCCTTCCTTCAGTCTCTGCTCCATAGTTAGTCTCTGCAACTCCTTCCGTGGGTATTTTGTTCCCTCTTTTAAGAAGGAATGAAATGTCCACATTTTGGTCTTTCTTCTTCTTGAGTTTCTTGTGGTTTGTGGGTTGTTCTTCCTGTATTCCGAACTTCTGGGCTAATAACCACTTATCAGAGAGTGTATACCATGTGTGTTCTTTTGTGATTGGCTTACCTCACTCAGGATGATATTCTTCAGATCCATCCATTTCCCTAAGAATTTCATAAATTCATTGTTTTTAATAGCTGAGTAGTATTCTATTGTGTAGATGTACCACAATTTCTGTATCCATTCCTCTGTTGAGGGACATCTGGGTTGTTTCCAGTTTCTGGCTATTATAAATAAGGCTGCTATGAACATAGTGGAGCATGTGTCCTTATTACATGTTGGAGCATCTTCCGGGTATATGCCCAGGAGTGGTATAGCTGGGTCCTCCAGTAGAACTATGTCCAATTTCTGGAGGAACTGCCAAACTGATTTCCAGAGTGCTTGTACCAGCTTGGAATCCCACCAGCAATGAAGGAATGTTCCTCTTTCTCCACAACCTCTCCAGCATCTGCTGTCACCTGAGGTTTTTATCCTAGCCAATCTGACTGGTGTGAGGTGGAATCTCAGGGTTGTTTTGATTTGCATTTCCCTGATGACTAAGGATGTTGAACATAGAATAGGATTTCTAACAACTCCTGAAATGACCCTGTCTTAGTCAGGGTTTCTATTCCTGCACAAACCTCATGACCAAGAAGCAAGTTGGGGAGGAAAGGGTTTATTTGGCTTACTTCCACATGGCTGTTGATGACCAGAGAAGTCAGGACTGAAACTCAATCAGATCAGGAAGCAGAAGATGATGCAGAGGCCATGGAGAGATGTTCCTTGCTGGCTTGATTCCCCTGGCTTGCTCAGCCTGCTCTCTTATAGAACCCAAGACTTCCAGCCCAGGGATGGCACCACCCACAAGGGGCCCTAGCCCCTTGATCACTAATTGAGAAAATGCCCCACAGCTGGATCTCATGGAGGCACTTCCCCAACTGAAGCTCCCTTCTCTGTGATAACTCCAGCCTGTGTCAAGTTGACACACAAAACCAGCCAGTACAGACACGAAGCATATTTCTGCCTTTTTCTACTATGTATTTATAAAATGTAGCATTGGCTGAATTGAAGATTACAAAATGAAAATAACAAGCAAATCTAAAAAATGTTGTTGATGCTCTATAGCTGCAGTTCTCAGCCTGTGGGTCACAACCCCTTTCACAGGGATCCAATGACCCTTTTACAGGGATTACCTAAGACCATCAAAAAACACAGATAATTACATTATGATTCATAACAGTAGCAAAGTTATAGTTATAAAGTAGCAACAAAAAATAATGTTATGGTTGGGAGTCACCACAATGTGAGGAACTCTATTAAAGGGCAGAAGCATTAGGAATGTCGGGAGCCACCGCTCGGTGTCTAACAGTAGCAAATGGACATCTCATTAGCATGCAGATTTCCTCCACCTTTGATGAGTAGTAAAATTCTCGATACAACAAAGCTACTGAAGATATGGTTCCTCCTGGATATAGTCTAAGACAGCAAACGTAAATGCTCCTTCCCTCCTGGAGACTTAGACATCTTCCAGGGAAAAAAGTTAAAGAAAAAAAAAGGTAATCCCCTTTCTTATCTCTAGCTAGAAGCACGGACAAGAGTTATATTTACAATGTGTTGTTTCTCTACTGTAACACATCCTACTGTGCATATATGCATGGGAGTTGGGAGACATTTCTGTGTTTAGACTAAATATCCTTTTAAAAAAGCAACTTAAGGGCTGGAGAGATGGCTCAGTGGTTAAGAGCACTGACTGCTCTTCCAGAAGTCCTGAGTTCAAATCCCAGCAACCACATGGTGGCTCACAACCATCTGTAATGGGATCAGATGCCATCTTCTGGTGTGTCTGAAGACGGCAACAGTATACTCATATAAATGAAATAAATAAATCTAAAAAAACTTAAGGGAAATGAAGTTTCTTGGGTTATGGTTACAGAGAAATACAGTCTATCATGACTGGGAAGGCATGGCAGTGGGACTGGAGATTGGTCATACCATGTCCACACTCTGGAAGCAGAGAGTAAACAGGAAGTGGAGCTGGGGTTTAAAACCTCAAGGCCCACCTCACTTCCTCCAGCAAGACTCTACCGCTCCAAGATCCTATAACTTTCCCAAACAGCTGGGAATTGAGTGTTTAAGCACTTGAGTCTCTGGGAAATATTTCATAGTTAAATCACCATAGTGTGTAGGTGATATCTGTCCATCAGTAGCATCCTGTGTGGATGGGACTTGAGAACCAACACAAGGCACTGCTTAGTTGTTGCTTTTGTCAATAATAGTTTGTTGTTGTTTCTGACTCTTCTACCTTTGCCCATACCATAGTCTGACAAAATATTGTTTTCATGTTAGGACATATGCCGCCCTGTCTTGGTGTATGTTAGATCATTTTCTGTTGCTATAATAGAATAGCTCATTGGGTAATTTGTATAAAAGAAAGGAGTTTATTTGGTATATGGTTCTGAGTACCTTCTTGAGGGAAGGGGAATGACAAGAAGGCACATTATGGAAGAAAACTTGGATTTCTTTACACCCCCTGCTCTTTGAAAGTGAACCCAGTTCTGCTGGAAAATCAATAGTCTCTCTTATTTAAAGAACCACTAACAACACTGCTACTGTGACAATTGGAATAGCTACATGAGTTTCAGGGTGTGTGTGGCAGGGAATCAGATTCAAATGTGACAAAGGACTAGCTCACTGGAGGTTTAGGGTGAAATTTGGAGTCAACCCTGTCACCATTCCCCCTTCCCTCTAATGTCTCAGAGAAGCTAGATCTGTAACTAAATGAGACTTGAAATGTTAGCTATCTTCGTGGTTGACCAGGCAGCCCAAAACAGGTCATTGGAGCCTGTCTCCTGCTGATGAGATGGAAGGGATGCTGAGATCCTTCAACCTAGCTCCCTGGATGGAAGACAACTGCCTATCCCATGGCACAGAATTCCTCATCCTCCCTATCAGTCACAGGCCAAGAAAACTAGATGGGAACAGGAAAGGTGCTCTACAAAGCAGAGAGGGCAGCCCAGCTCCCTTTCACTTTGGTGGCTGCACAATCTCATCTTCAGTGAACTGCAAGGTTCAGTGAGTCTCACAGGTCTTAAGTAATTTTATGACTCGGTTCCCTTTCTCCTGGATAGGCAGGAGCCAGATATGCTTAATTTGGATATCACCTATGATTCTTCTTTTGTATCAGGGCCAGGTCACTACACTTCCTCTTTGGAGCATGTGCCAATAAGAAGCCTCCAGTGTAACTCAACGGCCCCTTTCACAGACAGCCCCTTCATCTGTAGCGTTTGAACATGAATCGTCTAGCCAGCTGATACTACTGAAGAGAAGACCTTGACGTTGTAGTAACACACAGAACCAAACGGCAATCTAGAATCTTTCCACGGATGGCAGAGGACGCAGTAATGTTCAGTGGTGGCTGTGCCAATGACAGAAATTTGGGTACTAACCACACTCTTCCCGTGTATTGATTTGGTCTCTATGTCTGGCTGCTTCATTTCCCATGGTTCCTGTCCATGTCCAAACTTCATTCTTCAGCCTTTCCATCAACTTTAGGAGCTAGCCAATGTCCTAGCAATAAAGTCCATTCTCTCTAACTAAGCAGAGTAAGCCTCCGTTGTTTAGAAATCTAACTAGCACATTACATCTTTCATGTAGAAACTTGCCTTTTTCTTGTGAAGGCAAGAAGATGACGACTAGAGTTCCCTGCCTTGTCTTTTGTCTTCCCACCTCTGCATGGTATGCAGTCAGGAGAACCATGTGACTCCTCAGAAGCACGGAGTGGGTTGGAGAAGGCTACGTGTAGTATGACTTCAAGTACATCACACTCGAGGCAAGCTAACATAGCTGTGGTTTAACTATCTTCTTCAACGCTCATATTGAAAGGGAGTTGTCACTGGACAGTGCTAAGACATGAGACTGGGAGCTGGAGAGAAAGTTCTCCAGGCAGGCAGTGGTGGTGCACACCTTTAATCCCAGCACTCGGGAGGCAGAGGCAGGCGGATCTCTGTGAGTTCAAGAGCAGCTTGGTCTATAGAGCAAGTTCCCAGACGGCCAAGCCTATATGGTGAAACTCTGTCTCAAACAAAACAAAACAAAACAAAACAAAACAAAAGACTGTTACTCCTTTTGTAGAAGATCAAAGTTCAGTTCCCAGCACCTACGTATGCCTGCAGTTCATATTGCCTGATTCAAGTTCTAGTGAACCTGATGCCTCTGGCATCCACAGAACTTGGGCTCTCATATACATACTCCATGCCTACCCCCAGCCCCTATACACTAATATTTTTAAAAAGAGGCAAGGCCAGAAACCATGTGGATGTGCACGATCCATGCTTGCACTGACTATAAAGGGCAAGTGTGCCAGGCTCAAGTGTGCCTGAGTTGAAGAGTCTCTGAATGGGGAGTCAGGATTATTGACAAGAAAGGCAGAAAAAGATGTCAAGTCAAGATTTAGGATTGGGAGGGCCGCAGGTCAATACTATGTCAGCCTCGAGTCTATTACTCTTAGCCTTTTTATACTTCACAGTACCGTGGGAAGCAAAGTCACAAGCTAACAGAAAAAAAATTGATGACATATACACATAAGACATCTGTTCTCATTCAGTGGCCTCCCCATTCCTTCCACCAAGGTCAATAGAACGTTCAGCTCCCTCGCCTTGAGCCTCAAGTGCACCTCCTCTTATTGTTCCATGCCCCAGCAGGCCAGGAAATCTGCCAGTAGACCCTGACCTGCCTTGACTCTGCCTGGCAGGCAGACTTTCTTTTATTTTCCTCTCTGCTTCAGAGAAACAGGCAAACGGCTCCCAACAGGCAAGGAAACTACTTTTGCAGTGGCACTGCTGGCTGCAGACACGCAGTTCAAAAAAGAGGGGCACGGAAGGCTTTGATAACAACCCTTCTCCCCAACATTCCCCTCCCCCTCAAAGTAACAGCAATACAGATTGGAGTGAGATAGGCATGAGCCATGGAATGCTAGCATTCTTAGAAGCTGTAACAGGTAAGAAATGAATTTGCTCCTGGAACCTCCAGAAACTATCTTTGGCGACACTTTAGTTCTGTTCCTTATTAGTAATTCTATACTTCTGACCTCCAGGACTTTAAGGAAGTGAGACATGCTGTTTTACTCACTAAATGTATAGTAATCTGTTACAAAGGCAATAGAAAGTAGTATATGTAATACAATTTCCTTTTGGAAATGAAGTATGTGCAACCTATAACTACTTAAGAACTTATAGCACTTTACTTATAGTATCATGACTTAGTTCAAATTTAAATTCTCCACCTTCGTACGTACTCCAGATCCCACAATTTACTTGTTGGGTATTCAGGACATTCAAGCAAGGATAGGCTTCTCTGCTATGGACTCCTTTTGTAAACTTTTAAAACTTGGTGTACTTTGTAAACTTTGCAAACACTCAAAAAGTGGCAGGAAAGTGGTCAGTGCTGCCCCACCACCACCACCTGGGGAGCTCCAGTAGCCAGGCCTCCCCGCCCCAGACTTCTCTGTCATAGAGCATTTCCAGACTTGGTAACTGTCACAAAGGTCATCTCCAGCACCTCTCTCCAAATTATGCTAATTTTACCTATAGGTAAAAAGTCTGAACAGGAAAACCCACCGACCCCTGACCTTCCTCAAGCTTGGGACTTGAAATCTCACCAATTGTCACCCTGGAAATCTCCCTAGAAGCTCTGCCCTCCTCCCCCCCACACACCCCGCCCCGCTCCCTGCCTACCAAGAAACCCTATATAAAGGCTGTGTCTGCTCAGTCCCTTGCTGTCCACTCCCAGGAGCAGAGGCAGCCATCCATGGATTCATCCTTCTACATCCTGGATCCTCCCAATAAACCTGTTTTATGAGATTTGCTTTGTGGTGTGACTCCTTCATCAGAAGAAGCCAAGAAGAAATGAAGACGGGAAGAAGTGGAACAGGGCTGAGGCTCCTGAGCTCCTGAGCTCAGCTGGGGATACCCTTCCCTGGGAACTGCAACGCCTCTGCTGAGGAGCCTTCCCTCAGCAGAGCCGTGTGCATCCTGGGCTCCCAGGGCTCAGGATGCTCTTCCATTGAGACACTGTTCCCATCTCAGAGCTGTGTGGTTCCTGGGCTCCCAGGGCTCAGGATGCTCTTCCACTGGGACACTGTCCTACCTCAGAGCTGTGTGGTTCCTGAGCTTCTGAGTCCCAGAACACCTTCCCATCTTTGTCATCTCACCCTGGTTAGCTTTCTGTAGACACACCACTTGCCCCTCAGCTCTTATCACTGCCTTTATAACACTCCTTCACCCACCTTCTCTGTTTTCAATACTTTGTCTGCAAGTTTTTCATGACTTATCTTTGTAAATCCTCAAAATAACGTATGTAGCTCTCCCAAGTGTGCTTGTACTCAGTAGTTCTTTCACTTAGGACCACACATAGGGCTTCCTGACGGAATGCCTCCCCTGTGGAATCTATGCTATGTTGGCCCAGTCTTCCTCGCTATCCTCCCATTCCTCTTTTTGAAGAAGGAACATTTACTGTATAAATTTTATACTGAAAATATGTAACTTTGAAATCTTATTTTATAAGTATTACAGTCAAGAGTTTGCTTTGAGTCTCAGAAGAGACTTTGGAATTTTGAACAGTTAAGACTTTGGGGGAAAAAAAAGACTTTGGGGGAGTCTGGCTGTCCTGGAACTCACTCTGTAGACTAGGATGGTCTTGAACTCACAGAGATCTGCCTGCCTCTGCCTCCTAAGTGCTAGGATTAAAGGCATGGGCCACCACTGCCCAGGGACTTTTGGAACTCTTTTATTTATTTATTTATTTATTTATTTATTTACTTACTTACTTACTTACTTACTTATTTTAACTTATTCACTTTATATCCCACTCACTGCCCCTCTCACAGTCACCCTCTCCCACAATCCTTTCCTCATCCCCCATCCCTTTCTCTTTTGAGCAGTTCCCTGCCCCCCTCACCTCCCTCCCCTGTCACTTCAAGTCTTTCCTGAGCTAGGTGCTTCCTCTCCCACTGATGACAGACAAGGCAGCCCAGCAAATAGAACATATCCCATGTCCAGGCAACAGCTTTTGGGATAGCCCTTGTTCTAGTTGTTTGAGACTCACATGAAGACCAAGATGTGCCTCTGCTACATATATGCAGAGAGGCCTAGGTCCAGCCAGTGTATGATCTTGGTTGGTGGTTCAGACTCTGAGCTCTTCAAGGGTTCAGGTTAGTTGATTCTGTTGGTCTTCCTGTGGAGTTCCTATCCCATCTGGGCTGCAATTCTTCCTCCTATTCTCCCAGAAGAGTCCCCAAGCATCCACTGTTTGGCTGTGGGTGTCTGTATCTGTCTGAGTCAGCTGCTGGGTGAAGCCTCTCAGAGGACAACTTGTTCCTGTCTGCAAGCATAACAGAATATAGTTTTGGGGATTGGTGCTTGCCCATGGGATCAGTCTCAAGTTGGGCCGGTTATTAGTTGGCCATTCCCTTAGTCTCTGCTCCATCTCCTGTGCCTGCATTTCTTATAGACAGAGTAAATTTTGGGTTGAAAGTCTTGTGGGTGGGTTGGTGTCTCTATAACTCCACTGGGATTCCTTTCTGCCTGCAGGAGATGGCCTTTTCAGGTTCAATGTCCCCAGTGTAGTGAGTCACAGCTAAGGTCACCCCCATTGATTCTTGAGCATCTCCCTTATCCTAGGTCTCTGGCTTGTCCTGGAGATGCCCCCGGACTTTTAGGACTCTTAAGTTGGATAAACATATGTTTGGATTACTTGTTCCCGGCCTAGGCTTAATGTTTGAGAGGTTGTAAAGCCTAGAGGAGGTGTGGTTTCGAAACTAAAGATTTCTAGGAGTGGGTCTTTGAAGGTTATGGCCGTGCTTTAGTTCCAATCACACACTGCTTCCTGGTTCCCTGTAAGATGAGAAGTTTTCACTATATACTCCCACTATCATGAATCCTGCCATACCATCTCCACCATTGTGGACTAAAGCTTTCTGAAGCTGGAAGCTAAAATAAATCTTCCTCATAGAATTTTATTAAGTGTTTTGACACAGCAACATGAAGATAACTGATACAACCATGTCTGCTTCCTTCCCCCCCCCCACCAGTGGTTATCACGACACCCAGGACTGCATCACTTTTAGTAATCCAAGCAAAAGGACAAGCACTCTCTAAGATCTATAAGTCAGTTTCATAATAGGGCCCTGATTAGGTCTGCTGTCATTATAGTTTGTAAGCCCTCAAGTAATTACTTTGATTAGTAAAACCAAGATCAAATCAGACTATATCATCTTGACAGGTTGGTGTGTTGTGTTGGGCAACAAAAGAGAAACACAGAAGCCATGGAAGTGAGCTTCCACCAACAAAACACACCACTGTTTTTGTCTTCTAAGACTTGTAAGTGTGAAATAACTGTGGTGAGCATGATGAGACATATGTAGATCTACATATGGCTACATGGCGATCTACATGGCTGGGAGATCAATTCATTCCAGAAATTCATGGAAACTTCCCTTGATAATGTTAATGATAATGAAGAATTTAGATCAGAATGAAGACTGGGAGAAGAGTCATCTTGGTAAAAAGGAGGCTTGCTCACCAGAAGAACTAAGATAAATAAATATGCTACGGCTAGGCTGAGCAGGGTGTGAAGTGAGACTTTCGTAGGCACTTAACAACTGCTTTTGCTCTAGCCCCTCACATGGGGCCACAGGGTAACTAAAAGCAGGATAAAACCCTAGCAAGTCACCTTCATTTTTATCTGTCTCCTTTGCTTTGGATCAGTTACCTGCTACGTTTTGCTCATAGACACGTTAGTCAAAGGGTGTCTCCCTAAAACATGGTGTGGTGGTTTGAATAAGAATCCCCCATAGGCTCGTGTATTTTAATGCTTAGCAATCAGAGAGTGGCATTGTGTGGCCTTGTTGGAGGAAGCGTGCTGCTTTGTAGTTTCATGCCAAGTCCAGAATGTCTCTGTCTCCTCTCTCTCTCTCTCTCTCTCTCTCTCTCTCTCTCTCTCTCTCTCTCTCTCACACACACACACACACACACACACACACACACACATACACACACACACACACACACACACACACTCACACACTTGGCCTGGCAACCAGGATGTAGCACTGAGCTACTCCTCCAATGCTATGAAAGCAAGCCCCCAATTAAGTGCTTTCTTAGAGTTGCCTTGGTCGTTGTGTCTGTTCACAACAACATAACAGTGACAAAGACACATGGTGATAACACCTAACCTATCTCATAACCCTTTAAAGCTAAAGGCACAACAATGTAACTGAGTTATCTTACCGTCAGCTTTTTACAGTGTCATGTTCCAGAAACTCCCAAGGACTGGGAAGTCTCCAGTCACTGTCCTGTACTCACCTTGGATCCTTGAACAGCAAAGCCTTCATACAGATCATCCATCCTTGGCCAAGACTGCTTAACCATGAGTACTTCTTGCTCCATATTCCAATTCTTCTTCTGCCAGTGCTCCGAAAATCAACTTGGAGTCATTACACTCATTAATCTGTATTTCACAATGTAATCACAGGGATTAAATCTCTCTTCTAGCCAGGCAGTGGTGGTGCACACCTTTAATCCCAGCATTTGGGAGGCAGAGGCAGGTGGATTTCTGAGTTTGAGACCAGCCAGGTCTACAGAGTGAGTTCCAGGACAATCAGAGCTACATACTGAGACCCTGTCTTTAAAAAAAAAAAAAAAAATCCAACAAACAAAAAACCATACTATTATTGTAGGTCACATTAAATGGTTGACATTGTCTCTTTTTTAAAAATTTATTCTTCTTCATATATTCCATCCCACCAGCAGTTTCCCCTACCTTCTTTCCTCTCAGTCACCACCCCCAAACTTTCCCTGTCTTCCAGATCCACTCCTCCTCCATTTCCCTTCAGAAAAGGGCAGGCCGCCCAGGGATATCAACCACACACAGCATATCAAGTTGGAGTAAGACTAGGCATATCCCCTCATATTAAGGCTGGATGAGGCAACCCAGTAGGAGGAAAAGGATCCAGAAGCAAGCAAAAGAGTCAGAGACAGCCCTTGTTCCCACTGTCATGAGTCCCACAAGAACTCTAAGCATATAACATATAAGCAAAGGACCTAGATTAGACTCACGCAGGCTCCTTGATTGTTGGTTCAGTCTCTTTGAGCCCCTGTGGGCCCTGATTAATTTACTCTGTGGGTTTTCTTGTGGTGGTCTTGACCCCTCTGGCTCCAAAATCTTTCCTCCCCCTGTTCCACAGGATTCCCTGGGCTGTGTCTAATATTTGGCTGTGAGTCTCTGCATCTGCTCCTGTCAGATGCTGGATGAAGCTTCTTTGATGACAATTACACTAGGCTCTGGCCTACAAGTATAGTAAAGTCTCATTAGGAATTATTTCATTGGCTTTTTTTCTGGTTGTGTTTGGTTTTATCCTAGGCTAATCTGTCTCTAGCTCCTGGCCCTCCAGGCAGTGTCAGGTATGGGCTCCCTATCCTGTTGTAGGTCTTAAGCTAGACTAGTCATTGATTGGCCACTCCCACAAGTTCTGAGCCACCTTTACCCCAGCACACCTTCAGAAAGGACAAATTGTAGATTGAAGGTTTTGTGGCTGGGTTGGTGACCCAATCCCTTCCCTGGAAGTCTTGCCTGGTTGCATCAGATGGCTGGCTCAGGCCCCATATTCTCCATCACTATGATTCTTGGGAGTTTCCATTGCACCAAGTTTCTACCTTGCTCCTGGAATGCCTCCAATTCTAGCCATCTTTCCCAGTACTCTCTCCTTCTATTCCCCCCATGCCCACCCAGTCCCTCCTGTTTCTATCTCCACCTGCTCCAGGTTAACCCACAAAATCTATTCTATTTCCCCTTCCCAGGGATATTCATGTGTCTCCCCTTGAACTCTCCTTGTTACTTAGTCTATCTGGGTTTGTGAACTGTAGCATAATTATCCTTTACTTTACATCTAATCTCCACTTATAAGTGAGTGCATACCATGTTTGTCTTTCTGGGTCTGGGTTACCTAACTCAGGATGATTTTTTTCTAATTCCACTCATTTGCCTGCAAATTTCATGATGTTATTTTTTTTTAACAGCAGAATAATTCTCCATTGTGTAAGTATACCACGTTTTCTTTATCCCATCTTCAGTTGAGGGACATCTAGCTTGTTTCCAGCTTTTGACTATTATGAATAAAGGTGCTGTGAACATAGCTGAGCAAGTGATGGAGGATGGGAGTGAGTGTCTTTGGGTATATACCCAGGAGTAGGATAGCTGGGTCTTGAGGTAGCTCATTCCCAATTTTCTAAGAAAGCACCATATTGATTTCTAAAATGGCTGTACAAGTTTGCATTCTCACCAGCAGTGAGGAGTGTTCCCCTGTGCTCCACAGCAGTGAGGAGTGTTCCCCTATGCTCCATAGCAGTGAGGAGTGTTTTCTGACAGGTTTAAGATAGAATCTTAGAGTTGTTTTGATTTGCATTTCTGTGGTGACTAAGGATGCTGAACATTTCTTTAAATGTTTCTTGACCATTTGAGATTCCTCTGTTAAGAATTCTCTGTTTAGATCTGTACCATATTTTTTAATTGAACTATTTGGTTTGTTGATGCCAAATTTCTTGAGTTCTTTATATATTTTTATATTATCCCTCTGTCAGATGTGGAGTTGGTAAAAATGTTTTCCTATTCTGTAGGCTAATGTTTTGTCTTATTGATGGCATCCTTTGCTTTACAGAAACTTTTCATTTTCATGAGGTCCTGTTTTATTGTCTTAGTGAGCCTGCACTATTGGTGTTCTGTTCAGAAAGTTGTCTCCTGTGCCAACGAGTTCAAGGTTATTCCCCACATTCTCTTCTATAAGGTTCAGTATATTTTGTTTTATGTTGAGATCTTTGAAGCACTTGGACTTGAGTTTTGTGCAGTGTGATCGATATGGCTCTATTTACATTCTTCTACATGTAGACACCCAATTAGACCAGCACCATTGTTGAAGATGCTTTCTTTTTTCAATTGTATATTTCTGGCTTCTTTATCAAAAATCAGGTGTCCATACGTGTGGATTTGTCGCAGGATTGTCCCTGTCCAATTACATTAGGGTAGTGAATGGACAGGGAAAAGGGAGGCTGAGCTAAGAGTCGCAGAGACAGGAGCATCTTGGGGTAGTGGGGAGAAAGGAAGAATCAGCATGGCTATGAGCAGCCACAGGTT
This sequence comes from Montemys delectorum, assembly GCA_019843815.1. NCBI lineage: Eukaryota > Metazoa > Chordata > Mammalia > Rodentia > Muridae > Montemys > Montemys delectorum. The sequence goes on along the minus strand of JADRCD010175651.1, from coordinate 7,535 downwards.
GTTATATCATAAAGGTTAGAATATTGGGATAATTTATCTAATCTAAGTGGGCAGCTTCTGTCCTTATCAATTGGTTCTGAAATTACTGTATTGGCATCTTGTGTATTGAGAATTTATTGATATATAAGCCTGATTGGTTAACTATAAGCATTGAGTCTTGTTTTTACAGGGTTACGAGGTATTGGGTTATCAAACCATGAGAATGTCAGATCTATTTGGTTATTGGAAGATGGGAAAGAGCCAGTGGGACTCCACCGGGCCATAGTGCTGTGGCCCACTGGTGCTGGTACTAGAGTGGGAATGTACCAGCTCTGTAGCACAGCTTGAAATTAGGGATGGTGATAACCTTCCGAAGTCCTTTCATTGCTTTAGTTATCCTGGGTCTTTTGTTTTTCCATATGAAGTTGAGTATTGTTCTTTTAAGGTCTGTAAGGAATTATTACACTGTATCTTAATTGTCATTAATAGCCATGTACATGTCACAAGGAAATATGAAGTGGAAACTTTAGAGGTTCTTTGGAAAGTCAGTTGTGTTGGATGATGTTTTGCTGGGACAAACATGGTGAAGGAACGTTTCGTTAAAGTGGACACAGGTGTGAAAGGCTAAGGCAGACTCTTGAAGGAACGTTTCACTGAAGCAGACACAGGAGAGAGGATGTTCTGCTAAAGCAAGCACATGGAAGGACACATGATGAAGGATTCTTTACTAATAACACATTTGTATTGGTCTGCCTTACATTGTGTAGTTGAGCTGCATTTGTCGGGACTCCATAGAGAGAAATGCATCAAAAAAGTTCTGGTGGTGTGCTGCAGTTTGTTGCCACTTCCACAGACCCAGGCTGATGGCAGAGTGATGTCAGCTGAGACATGCACAGCTGAGCCAAGACATGTGCTGAGGCAAGACTGGTGGAGGACGGGTGGTGTTTGGAGGGTATAAATAGGGCTTGATGGACAGTGATGGGGGCTGAGCTTGGCTTGCTTATAGAGCTACCTGTGCAATGCTAGTGGGTCTTGTGTCTTCACTGATTGTCCCTTCTCTGAGAGAGGTACAGCCGAGAACTTCTCCTGGTGCTCCTCCTGGTCCCTCCTGCTGACTGGAGCCAAGGCTGAGGCCTACCTGTTCCTGCTAGTTCATGCCACCGCTGCTGCCGCCCCAATATTTCCCTGAGGTTCTTGCAAGTGGATTGAGCTGCTGCTACTAACCTGTGAACTGAACTGCCAATTTCCAGACAACACATACTGGAATTGCTCCAAAGAACCTTTCTAAACAGGCTCACTTCACCGTATCCTTTCTTTCACACTACCTCTGGTGGGTGGTGGGTTAAAGGGGGTTAAAGCATTTAAGAACCATCACTAAAAATAAAAATTTTCAAAAAATTAAAGTCATGGGAATAGGACAAGAAAAATAGTAGATGTGAACAAATTTGTAATTAGAAAAGATCACCTGTACTTTCCAAAACTGCTGGGCTCAGGTATAAGTGACCACAAAAATATATACTGAGTTTTAAGTTATGCCTTTGTGTCTCTTACTTTCCTATTGTATTATACTGAAAAGAGACTTAAATAAATGAGAGTTTCAAAGTGAGATTGTTTTGAAAAATAGTTCACTCCTTTATGGAGGGAAGTCATTGCCCTTTGGATTTTAGTTTTTTGGGGGTTTTTTTGGCTTGGTTTTTATTTTTAAGATTTATTTATTGTAGAAGTGTTTGACATGCATATATGTATATGTACCATGTGTGTGCCTACTGCCTTTTGAGGTCAGATGATGGAGTAAGGGATGGTTATGGACTACTATGTATGTCTTGAAAACCAAGCCTACTCCCTCCTCCTTGACTTGTTCTTTAAAAAGTCAGGAGGGAAAAGGCAACAGGATGTCTTTACAATCTTTGAGAGTAGTAAAGGATGAGAATTCAGCAGTTGTTCTGCTTTTACTTCTCTGTTTCTGAGGGGCATTCATAACTTTAAATCCTATCATCATCCTGATGCTTTCAAATCTCTCTCTCTAGCCTGCAGGTCTTCCTGAACCTCAGAGTCTAAATCTAATTGTCTCTTTCACATTTCCACTTGGATTTCTAAAAAGAATTTTAAACTGAATATAAAAGTCCTGACTTCTGCCTTCAAATTCACTTCTTTTTACAACTTGTTCTCCCAAGCACTCTAAATGCTTCTTTTACCTTTCATTAAAACCAAATGTTCTATCTAAACATTTCACCGACTCTAAAGTATTCTGAGAATTCAGTGTTCATCATTTCAATTATTATGACACTGGCTTAAATCACTATCATTGTGACCTGAATCATTGCAATAATTTTCTGACACCACTTTTCACCAGCTAATGCATATTGATTCATGCCTGGCTCCTTCTGTGTAATCACCTGGAGACTGACAACTTTTGTTTCTTTCATTTATTTTGATTAAACTCCAATACAACCTTGTATATGCTCCATAAATACTTCTTGGAATCAATACATATTTTATTACATTACATAATACCAGTATATTTATGAACACTGATAGCAAGGTACTTTTATGAAGAAACTACTAAAAAAAGAAATGAGTGGGGTCAGCAGATTTAAAGCAGCTTTCAGAAGTTATTTCTGCTTTAACTCGGTAGGAGTTCTTTCCCTCCCACCTAGCCCAGAACCTGCAGGTATAAACGACTCTTTACTGCCTCACATGGTCCTCCAGTAACCACTGAATCACCTTAATCCTCTTTCAGAAAAAGCAGACGTACAAATGGAGACAAACTGGCTAACTCTCAAAGACTATCAAAAGACAGGGAAGAAATTGCTGAAGGCTGGTTCCCCAAGTTGGCTACAATTTGAAGAGAAAGATAATGTGTTGTGAAAATGCTGGTTCCTTCTGCTCCCTGAACAGGACACCAAGCTTAAGTGACGTCTATCACCCTAGCTACTTGGGGAACTGTGTACAGGGGTAAAGATATGGTACCTGGGAGAGGCTAAGGTTATCAAGGACTAGGACATGTCATTTGGATCCAGCAGGAAGAGATGGTTATAAGATAGCAAATGACCAGAGACAAGTCATCCATGAGAGCAGGCCTAGCAAGTGAGGCCCAGGTTCACATTAACCTAATCAAACATGGCGCTGGAGGCCAACGCGGATTGCGCGCCGGAAGTCGGGAGGAAATTACCCCTATCCAAGATGGCGGCGGCTACCAAGACGAACGCCGGGAGCGTCTTTGCCCTCACCCAAGATGGCGGCCCCCGTGGGCGCTGTCCCGGCTCCGCCCCGAGCCGCGGCCCCGCCTCTCCCTCGTCCCTTCCTCCGCCCCCTCGCAGTACCCAGTCGAGTCTGAGGTGCACGCGCGAGAAGAGCGGGCTGCAGGCGCTTGACATGGCGGCAACGGCGGCGACTGCGGCGACCAAGGGGAATGGGGGTGGCAGTGGCCGAGCCGGGGCTGGGGACAGCAGCGGCGCGCGGAAGAAGAAGGGCCCCGGGCCCGTGGCCACGGCGTACCTGGTCATCTACAATGTGGTGATGACGGCGGGGTGAGGCTGGAGCTCCCCCGGGGAGGCGGGGAGCGAGCCGCGCGGCCGGCGGGGGCGCCCTGCAGCCCGCGCGCCCGGTGTGGGACCCGCAGCCGGAGCGGCCGCGGGGCGAGCGCGGGGCCGGCTGGCCGCAGAGCTGGCCGGCCAGGGCCTCGGCGGGGCGAGCGGGCGGGCCACAGGTGCGGGGCGGCGCGGGGCGGCGGGGAGGCCAGCCCCGGGGTGGCGGGTCCCGACTGCCCCGGCCGGGCGAGGAAGCCGGACTGGCTGCGGAGACCATTCATTCAGGCGGTCGTTTTCAAAACCCCGGCGGGAGCGTCCGTCCGTTCGTCCGTCCGTCCGTCCGGGAGGCGGTGGGGAACGCGTTGGAAGTTTTCGGCCAGCTGCACGAGTCGGAGCGGTCCGAGACCCGGACGTACACTTTGGAGGGGGATTCTGTAGACTTTCTTGGGGCAAGTTGAGGGAAGGAGAGAATCGACTCTAGGAACGGTGTCTACCCCTTGTCGAGTCTGTCTCTTCATAGCAGGGTTTTTTATAAGTTCCAGTTCTCACACAACTTGCCCTGTGACTTTGAAGAAACCTGCTTCTTTCTCTGGGCCTCTACTGGGTTTTTTTTTTTTTCTTTTCTTTTCTTTCTTTCCTTCCCTAGTTAGGTAGAGTTGGGTTAGGTAAATCCAATTTTGCAACCCAGTGGTTTTGGTGAGGTGGATCACAATGTAATTTGTTAGGAAATTTCTAAGTCGTAAAACTTTCTTAGGTGCAGTTTCTCCTATCCTTCTCTTTTCCCCCTTCCACTTTCTTTCCCTGTTTTGTTTTTTAAAGACCAGAACTTATTATGTAGTCCCGGCTGCCTGGAACTTGTGATCCTCCTGCCTCAGTCTTTTGACTGTTGGAATCAGGGGCCTGTGCCACCACTCTTGACATCCTATCACTCATTCGTTTTTGTTTGTTTACTGGTCCTGGGGATTGAACCTAGCGCCTCACCTTTGCATACACTCTACTACTGAGCTATATCCCTAGTACTATGGTCATTTTCTCTCCCAGTTATTTTTTAAGGTAAAACTTTAAAGTATACAGAAAAGAATTTAAAGAACTGTATATTAAAAGCCCAGTCTCAATAGTGTTTTACAGTAGGAAATACATTGGCAGGGATCAAAGCTTTAAAAAAAAGTGCATACATACAGTGAAACCCTGTTTCAAATCACCTTATTTGAATCAACTAATTTTGTCTATTCTTCAGATGCTGGTATTAGCACATGCTAATAACACACACACACACACACACACACACACACACACAAACGTTGTAAGCCTAAAGTTATTGCGTTGCTTTTTAATGAAGAAATAGGCAGGGAGGGAGGGAGGGAGGTGAAGGGGAGGTGTTGAAACATAGGCTAGAGCTGGGCATGGCAATCTCCGAGTTAAAGGCTAGCTTGGTGTCAGGACAGCCAGGGCTTTACAGAGTAATCCTGCCTAAAAAAGAGAAAGAGACAGAGAGAAAGAAAGAAAGAAACATGCATTAAATAAGATCATACAAGTTCTCAGAATCCCTAGATCTAAACTTAGGTCAATGAAAAACTATTGCAGATACAAGTTGTCTTTCTCAGAAATGTCCCCAGGTTTTTTTGTTTTTTGTTTTTTGTTTTTTTTTTTTTTGAGAACGTTTAGAAATCTCTGCACACTCGTAAATGTAAGATTCCTGGTCTAGCAGAGGTGTTGGTAGAAGCATTGTGTTGCAGAGGGATGCCAGAGTCCTCTGATGAGGAACGCCCTCCTCTCCTGGGGGTGACATGTGATCAGGGTGAGGAGTGGGGTCTTACCCCAGCATGAGAAGTTGGGATTTTGAGAGGGAAGTTAATACTCTAATCAACTTGAGCATTAATTTATTCTAAATTTGATAATAACATTATATCAAACATTAACTAATAATAAACTTGAGCATTAATTTGTTACTGCCTATGCTGTCCAGTTAAACCAGTAAGGACATTATTTCTTCTATTATAAACCCTTATTTAATGTCCCTCTATGATAGTTTGTAGACATAGAACATATATACTGTTGCCTAGTTGAGCGTGTACATTTAGTTAAATCTGCTCTTTCAGAGATGGGCCTTAATGACCAGGTTCCATTGGTTCCTATAGAATTTAACAGAAAACCACAAGGCCTAATATTAATTTTTGAGAAGGAAGGTAGAGCAGAAAGGTTAACGCTTACAACTGGATGTCCCAATGCTTTCTTGTTTTGTGGGTTTCTAATCAATGCACTTATTGATCTTTTCTCATTTGGTCTTGAGAAATTTAAAACTATTCCTTTTCAAAAGCAACTTTTACTCATACTTTGAATGTAATTTAAATATGGAAGATCTAACATGCTCTTGTTTTCCTCTCCTAATTGTACTTTCTTCTTTACTAGGTGGCTGGTGATAGCAGTTGGGCTGGTGAGAGCATACCTGGCTAAGGGGAGCTACCATAGTCTTTATTATTCAATAGAAAAGCCTTTGAAATTCTTCCAAACGGGAGCCTTACTGGAGGTATGTTTGAGATTTTTGTCATTAATTTCAAATGTTATAAAGTAGAAAATATGCTATTCCTAAGTATGATAAAATATATTGAAATAGCCATATCCTTGTTGGATTTGCTTTAAATTTGGAAATTTTGTTTTATGAAATTGATGGTCTTTAAAATTTTAAAATAATAAAATGAAACTCCATTTAATGTATTACTTAGAATATATTTTATCTCCAGCTTTATAGGAAATCAAATGGTGCAAACTTCTTTTAGGATTTTGAGAAATTCTAGGGGTGCCCTGGTAAAGTACTGACAGGCTCAGATACTTTCAGGAACATATAACAGGAACAGTGAGCATATTTGGTGGGGATGGTGTATTGGTGGTAGACAGGAGACGGAGCTGAACCTGCCAGAGGCATCCACATTATCAGAGGCTTGAAGGACATTAGGGAGTCATAGTGAGGTTGGTGTTTCTGTGCTTGCCTTGGTCCTCTTTCTGAATCAGTGTAGTTTGGGTTTATAAGTATAGTTGGAATTTTGAGTGACATCTGATAGAAATCCAACTCAAACAATTTTAGGAATAAAGGGATCTTTTGGTCTGAAGCTGATAAAGATACAGAACTATGGGCTGGAGAGATGGCCCAGCAGTTAAGAGCCCTCGCTGCTCTTTCCAGAACTGGGTTCGATCCCCCAGCACCCACATGGCGGGGCACAACTGCCAGTAACTCCAGCTCCAGGGGACCTGATGCCCTCTTTTGACCTCCAAGGGTACCTGGCATGCACATGGGAAAAAACTCATAAAAATAAGTAATAATAATTTATTTTTATTTAATAATTAGTTATTAAATAAAAATAAGTAGTAATAAAAATAAGTAAAATAATTTTTAAAAAGATAAAAGGTTAACTTACAAAGTGGAATAGCTCAGCATTGACTTTGTTTCTCTTTGTGACAGCCTTAGGCTCTGCTAGTGTCATAGTCCTTAAGTGATGGGAAGAGTTTCAGTTTCTAGAGCACCTGTATCACATACAGCATAGGAAGGACTCTGCTTGGCCCCTTTATACCAACTTAGACTCTTGCTGTGGTGTTCAGCATGTGATCAGCAGGTGCAGAGCACATGGCCATCTCTCTGGACTGTAGAGCTTGGTAGTGGAAAGTGGGGCTAAGGATAGTTAGAGCCATGCAAAATCAAAAGCTCTGTATTTGCTGTGATGAAATCCTTTGGGTAGTACAGAGGACATGATACTCAGTTTTTATTCAGTCTCCAGGGCAAACCCAGCATAGCATTTGTGTCTCAAGGGCAACTTAAAACCCGAACTAGGGAACAGTGTTTAAGAAAAAAATAACTTACCTTCATGAAAGTTATTCTCATCCTCACTTTTAAAAGCAGAAAGTAGAAAGTAAGCTCTCTATTCTCGTGCCTTGCGCCTTTCGGGGTGCAGCCTGTTGGAGTGACTTGGACATCCTCTTGAGCACTCACTCCCACCTAGCTGGGCTGCGGTTACTAGCTTAGATTGGTCTTTT
>JADRCD010175645.1:0-12213 GCA_019843815.1 Montemys delectorum | reverse complement strand
AAGTCACCAAAACAAATAAAAGCTAAATCAAAGAAACTTAAAACAAAAGTTTCACATAAAAGCAGAGAAATACACCCTGGGATGCATATAAATAGCTATGACTAGTGTGGTTTGTTTTTATCATTTACCAACACTGAAATTATAAACTACTGAGTCAAACTTAAGGGAACTAAAATGGAAACAATACCTCTCATCCTTCAAAATTACCTTAATATTTCATTTTTAACAAAATGTTGAATTAAGGGCACAGAAGACTCAAGAGATTAAGAGCATTAACTGCTCTTACAAACGACCTGTGTTCAGTTCCCAGGACACACAGGGTGGCTGTACCTCTAGATCCAGGTTATCTGATTTCCTCCTCTGTCCTACCTAACTCCTCCACATACAAAGTATCCACAAATGTATGCGAGTGCACATATTCATATAAATAATAAAATAACTTATTTTATTTTTAATTTATAAAAAAATCTATACATTTAATGGAACCATTTTTATTTTCATCTAAAAGTTTAGGAGAGTGTTTCAATTGAGTCAAAAAATTAAGCAAAGATCTGCAAGCTTTTCTATAAAAGCTCAGATATTTAATATTTCTAGGTTTGTTAAGACAAGATCTCTGTTAGTATCAACTCGGCCCTTATGGCATTAGAAGTAGCAAACAAAAGGCTAATCCAACAAACCCTTAGGTTCATAAGCAGATATACTGGCTAGCTTGATTCAAACTCCTGTCAGCAGTCAAAGTGACCTGGAAGCACTACTCCAATGTGTACTACCACTCAGGAATGATGTTCACATTGTATTGGATGATTTTTCCCTTCTCAAAGTGTGGCAATGTTCTACCACTTCCACTAAAAACTCCACAGTTTCATTTCAGATTCCTTAGCTGTAACTGGTAGCATTGATACCAAATTTAGTAACTGAAATTTATCAATGGACATCTGTGTGTCTTATGTAGTTAAATTGTATTTTAAAAACAAAAGCCAAGCTCATCACAAAGTGAGTGTTCCTGCAAGGAGCTACCACCTACTGAGCTGCTGAGTGTTCCTGCCTGTCTACTTTCTGCTAGTGACAAGTGCTAATAGCCCAATGAAGATTCTGGCATTGAGAGAACTGTTTTCATTTTCTGGAATGTATTTATATATTCAATGTTCCTAAGTAAAGCTAGACCTTGATCAGAATTTCAACTTGGACTCATCTTTCCTCTTACAGCCCGATTCTGCCAGGCTCCCACCTCTCTTTCAGGAGATCCAGGCAGCTACACTTTTCTATCAGTTAAAACATGTATTTCTATTTTCTTTAAGAAATAAAATGTCTTGATCTCACTTTCCCAAACTGTTACTGCCAATTCTTCTCCTTCCTTCATAGTAAAACATAGAATTTGTGCTAATGTCTGCATGCCTCCAATTCCATCTACCTCTATAACTATTTTTGCCAAGCCCATCCATGCTTTTTCCAGTATTAAATCCTAGGGCTGCTTACAGATTTGAGAAGAGTTCTTCAGTGTGAGACAAGGTCACATTACATTTCCCAGCATATGGATATGGTTCAGACTCATGGCATATTTGTTTAAGAGAAGACTAGCAGATGGAGTGTTTAAGGGAAGATGTCCTACCTTTGCACTTCTTGTTATAGCAGAACCAGCTAGGCAAGGACAAAATGCTACACTGAAGAAAGCTAGCCTAGGACGCATTGCTTAATTTGAAAATTGTTTTGTTTAAATGTCAATATAAATTACTTTCAAACTAGAACAATAAAAAAACGTACAATTACCACCCAAATAGGAAGACAGTGCCACACCAGCAGTAAGTGCCCTGTCCTTTTATGCTTATCCGCATACATCACTCTTTCAGCATTGGCAATAATGGTAGTCAGCAACATTTTATAACTAATTTATTTATTCACTTAACATCCTGATCACAGCCCCCTTTCCTCCCCTAATACTAATCCTACCCCTATAAATCCTTCCCCTATTACCCTCTTGCTTTCTCCTCAGAAAATGGGAAGCCCCCTTAGTGCCACCCTACCCTGGGACATCCGGTCACAGCAGGACAAAGGGCATCCTCTCCCACTGAGGGCCATTCTGGCAATCCAGCTAGCAGAAGGGGATCCAATGGCAGACAACAGAGTCAGAGACAGTGTCCCCTCCAATTTCAGCAATGTCCTTGACGTACACTAATTTTCCAATTTCTACAATGTACGTTTGACTTTTATCATTGCTGCAGCTCTTACAAAGCCATATTGCGATTCTTGTAAGAGGGTTAACTATTACTCTGTCCTAATCAGAATATAAAACTAAGAAACTTGCTCATTTTCCAAGTATGAACCTGCTTCAAATATTACAATGCTTCCTAGGCAGGATTAGTTGAATAAATTTACATTATTTTTTTTTTAAAAAAAAAAATCTTCCTACTTAACAATTTCTTACACTGTAGTAATCTAGCATTTAAGGCTCCTTTCTGTTGAAATATAACCAAACTTCTGTAGGACATAGACTCCTATAGACAATCGGAAAACAGTATGTCTGTCTTCTCCTATCTAAGTACACTTCATGGGCTATAGAATTCACCAAAATTTTTCTGCTTCACCTGTGAATCCAAAAGAGCTACCTCTCAGCAAACCTGTATTGTATGGTTAAAAATGGGAGTGGCCATGACATTGTCTTTCCACTGTACGAAGATGCCCTGTGAAGACCGTGCTAGGTTTCTGCAAAGCCAAGCTTTCCTGCTGAGATATCACTAACTGATTATCATGAACTAATCTTATTTGAATTCTAGTTATCAATAACTCTTATATACATTAAAAATCTTTCTCTTCTGTTTGATGTTTCTACTCAGATTAACTAATTTTGGTTTCTTTTTTTGTTTTACATGTGCCCTGGATGAACTTTTTTTTTTTTTTTTGGACACAAAACTCTTTGGACAAGTCTTTTCCACACACATGGACTAACTTTGAAACTATTAATCAAGTCTTGATTTCTTCCATCTGTGAATCTTACAACTGTTGATTAGTGGTTGCTTTATGGAAACCAAAAGAAATGTGGAGAAGGAAGAATTCTGTACAGGGATACAAATATTCTTGTATAGCCAAATCCATGAATTCTATTGGTAACTCTCCAACACTGAGCCACCCTCACCATTCCCTACAGAAATACAGCTGCAAACTTTGGACTTATGGATTCAACCTAGGTAAAGTAGTTGGTTGATAATGGTGTTGTTAGATAATACTTGTCCTCTAGTTACCTGTTTTGAGGTCATTGAATATAATACTTGCAAATGGAAAGTTCCTTTTTCTTTTTTTTTTCCCCTTGAGGCAGGGTTTCTCTGTATAGCCTTGGCTGTCCTAGAACTCATTCTGTAGACCAGGCTGGCCTCGAACTCAGAAATTCACCTGCCTCTGGAAAATTCCTTTTTCAATGGGTTGGCCCTGTGCTATACAATGCTACTTGTCAACCATTTCATTTTCATTTTCCATGAGATCTATACTCGTTTCTTAAGTTTTTATGCCATCCTGTGCTCACAAGACTTCTAGAATGATGTTGAAGGAATTGGGCTTTATTCAAGTGTTTAACTATAGTTGTGACTGCCTGCAGCCACACACAAACGGGTCTTCTGGAATGGGAGTCTGAAAAATTAAGGGAACCAGAATGTGGGAAGGGGTTTAAAAAATGAGACCAAGGCATGGTGTGCTTTCAGTTCTCCATCATTAATCAATTCTCCTTGTTACAAGCAGGTAGGTAGAGAAAAAACCCCTCCCACAGTCTGTCAGCAACCCATGGCCCAGTCAGCAACTTCATCTTCAGTCTCTGGGGCGGGACTTCCAGCATAACAGGAACTTGGAGAGAGGCGTGGCTATTAGCAGGAGGTTAGAGAGAGGTGTGGCTATTTGTGGCAAGGCAAGGTCTGAAAGAACCAGCTCTTAGCTGGAAGAGGGTCACAGTTCCTCATTTATTTATTAAAAATTAGCTGGACTGGGACATATTTATGCACCATAATCGTGCCTGGGAATTCTTTGGTGGCTTAGCAACCCCGCCTGGCTGAAATATAGATCTACTGGACTCTCCCTTACCCGTCTTGGATATCATGTGCAGCTAGTTTGTTTTTATTTGTACAAACCGGGCCTTTTGGTGTTTATTATCAATAAACTTGACCTCTTGGCACACGACTCTGTCTTAGGTATCAATTTTTGTCTAAAAATCTTTACTAAATAATAAGCCAAATATCAATTAATAGTTTATAATTGCCAATTTAACTGCTGTTTGAGGCAAGAAATAGATGTTTTCTAAAATATATTTATGATTTTATTATATCACCACAACTTTATAGTAAGGTATTAAAACTTTACTTTGAATATGAGAAGAGATGAATTTATATTAATGCTCTCTTTTTGTCAAAGAGTTGTTGGGGACATATTTAAAACCCCAAATATTTGATTATAATAGATGTCAATTTTTTATAGAAGCTTTGTTTACCTTCTGTAAAAAGCTTTTTGCCTTTTACTAGACAATATCTAACAAAGGCTTAAGTCTTTTGAGCTTAAGATGAGGTCTTACTCAAAAGCAATTTAAAATAAGTAATGCATTTTTTTCATTTTTTTAACTAAAAATAATTTTTGATATAACTGAGGCTTAAATATTGAAAAAGGTATTGCCTCTGAAACCTATTTAGAGTAACTAATCAACATATACTGAAAAACTCAAAGTCTTAGCCTCTTGCACTGAAGCAGAGACAAAAATTATAAAGGCAAAATTTTATGCAAAATCTTTAAAATTACCATAGCTTTATATGAAGTAACCAGGCTGATTGCAATGTTGTAATGAATTTCATAAGGCTGCATTAACTTTTTATAAATTTTAAAACCAAAGCTATTTTAGATCTATGAGAATTAATAAACTTTAGCCAATGGAATCTTGTTAATTTTAATTGTACTTTTAGATTTCTTTTGTAATATTAAGCCATCAAGAACATTATGTCTATGCCTGGTAAGTGACTTGGAATTAAATCAGCATTAAGCAGCTGTGAAAATTATTAGCCTGTAATTTACTTTTATGGCCATTAGATGGCACTAAGCAGTTGTGAAACTTTAGTTTGCACTGCAGCTGCTCCATGCAGGACCCTACTGCAGGCCACTCACTGCCAACACCCAGGTCAGGCCTTTCCAGTCTCCACCGCCAAGCAGGACAAGCGCGAGGGTGCAGGGGCGAGACACAAAATGGCCACTGCCATGTTCTCTCCGCAGGGCAGGCCCAGAGCAGAGCCGGGGCCTCTCTTGAGTGCTTTAACCCTCTGCCTGGGCAGCTGCCTCTTGGCCGAGAGCCCACCACAACATGGAGTGTCACCATGGAGTGTCTGGGGTGCTCACCAGCCTGTGCCCATCTGCGCTGTTGGGCACGCAGGGCAGAAGCTGAGCAGAGACCTGTGCCATGGATGCACAAGGCAAAAGCCGAGCGCAGGGCACACAGGTCCCCCGTCTCTAGGAGTCATCCTGGGCCCCTCGCCATCACCCCTCCCGCAGGGCTCCCTCTGCAGCCAGGCCATCGCCTCCCTGCCTCCCCGCTCACATCAAGAGGGAGAACAGTGTTCCCAGGCCCCCAGCTGCCATGTTGACCAACCCAGACTTCCTGTAAACACCACTAACATAAGACACAGACTCGCAATCACTCATCAAGACAAGGGCAGACACAAACTGATACATAACACAAAATTGAACACTAGGAATTTCTCCTGAATAAGCTATAGAGAAAGCAAGCCGTCTTTCGGTTTCTCTGTGTCTCTGGGATAGCTCTGAAATCCATTTTCTTTCTCTTTTGATCTTTCTATACATATATTTTGTTTTGTTTTTATATTTAGCTATTTTTAAGTATTTTTTATTATTTATTTATGCCCTACCGTGCCTGCCTGAATGTAGCTCTTAGCTACAAGACGATCACCTGACTGTTTCTGGTTCTGACTGTTGATACTAAACCCTAAGGTGAGATTATCACTGGGCCAGTGTAATCTCAATTTCCCTGTATAGGCAAACTTGCTGTTTCCACCTTTGTCTCCTGAGAAACTTCTCCGAGGTAGCAATGCTCTTTAGTGCTCGTCTCTTTTCCAGCCCTATCGTCGTTGGACGCCATCTGTGGCTGCCTACAGCCACACACAAACGGGTCTTCTGGAATGGGAGTCAGTGCCTGAAAAATTAAGGGAACTGGAATGCGGGAAGGGGTTTAAAAAATGAGACCAAGGCATGGTGTGCTTTCAGTTCTCCATCATTAATCAACTCTCCTTGTTACAAGCAGGTAGGTAGAGAAAAAAAGCCCTCCCACAGTCAGTCAGCAACCCATAGCACAATCAGCAGTTTCATCTTCAGTCTCTGGAGGAGGAACTTCCAGCATAACAGGAACTTGGAGAGAGGCGTGGCTATTTGTCGCAAGGCAAGGTCTGAAAGAACCAACTCTTAGCTGGAGGAGGGTCACATTTAGTGCTGCCTCTCCCAAGCTAGGTTGAAAGATTCTCTCTGTGTCTATCTCTGGGTCTCTGTCTATGTCTGTCTTTGTGTTTCTGGGTCTTTGTCTGTGTCTGTGACTCTTTCTATCTCTCTGTATCTCCCCCCCCTCTCTCTCTGTACACGTGTGCACATGTGTGTGCACACCTATGTATCTGTTTCTATGGCTGCAGTTGTGTGTGTAATTGCATGCAGGAGAAGGCCATAGAACAACTTTCAATACAGTTTCCCAAGAACCACTTTTGTTGAGACAGTACCTCACATTGGACTGGATAGAACTTACTAAATGGCTAGGCTGGCTTGCTCAGGGGCCCACCTATTTTTGCCTCACCTCTACTAGAATTACAAGTGTATACCATTGTTTTGGGGTTTTTTTCTAAGTGAATTCTAGGGTTCAAATTCAGGTTCTTATACTTTCAAAGCATTTTCCTCACTGAACTCTTCCCAGGCTGTGAAGGAAGATTTCACAGGCACTCTTAGTTACTGGCAGCAGTTCAAATGCTTTCCTGAGCCTTCACATTTATTCCTTTTATTCCTCAATTCCTCTTCTGGTTTCTGACTTCCATGCCTGTAGACTTCTTTCACATGAACATTTGGGATTGCTTCCCCCTTTGTGGTGAGGAGGAGGCCTGGATTAACTACTTGTCTTGTGTTTTAATATCAGCTTTACCGTTGTTTCAAAAATGATCTTATTCATTGATAATTCAGCAAGCAACTCGTCTTTTCAAATGTAGGATTTTAAAACCTGATAGATTAAATTCTATGAAATTAATACTCTGAAAACTCTGAACTATTTTTCTGAACTTTGACCCTTCTCTAATGTTTTTAGAAGTTTGTGAACTGGCAGCTTCTGTTTGTCCTGGTCAGTTTTCTAGACTGGGTTTCAAAATGATCAGAAAGTGTCACGAGTCCAATAGACTTCTCAGAAAGGCTTGCCCCTCTGGCTGGGACTGTAGAAACTGTCACAGCAGCTCTTGTGCTTCCACTTTGTGACAATGGAACCCCAGCTTTGTTTCTGCTGAAATCATGTTGGCCTTCTTGGGCTCATCCTAGACTCTGGTTATAAAGGCCCTTATTTTACTCTTCTAGAAGTACATTCTCTTTTTACTGTTTCTTTCAATATTCATATCTAATCACTGAAATATTCATAATTGCTTTGTAAAAGTTAAGTACAATCCATGAAGGCATTAATTATTAAATAATCACTAGAGAAAAAAGGTGTCATTATTTGACAATTGTATAATTACATACATAGAATCCAAGTATTATTTTATAAATGTTGTAACAAGGTGGGAAAATTCATTAGTCTTACTAGTCTCAAGGTTTGTATACAAAATTCCATAGATTTTTTTTTATAGAGCTGGTAAAATATTTAGAATGTGAGAAACATATTATTAAAGTGATCATGATAATCAAACTACACACACACACACACACACACACACACATATATATACACACACACACACACATACCCTCTAAGGACAATTAAACAATAAAATAAATGAAGAGATGTTTTGGCAAATAAAAGCTAGTTTACTAAAATGGATATTTTTCTGCAACTACTTACTGCTTAAAAGAAAGATAGTTAAATTTAAATTAAAATACAGCACATCTAATCATGAATTGTAATTTAAAATCGATGTAAAAAGTTAATATTAAACAAAACTATTCTGATAAAAAAACAAAGAATAAACAGGTAAATATACAACATTAAACAATTTAAATAGCACATGTCATTATAAGAGTATAAATATTAAAGACAGAAGCAGAATATTTAAAACTATCTACCTAGGTAGAAATTTTGCACTGACCAACATATACTACATAACAATAGCCAGACAACCATATATTTTTAATATTCCTGTCATGGATTGTATATAAATATAAATCCAGTATACATAGTAATTTCCTCTGATATACATATGGTCAGAAAATATGTTGACCAAATTTTCAAAACAAGTAGAAAACCCCTAAGTATCTATCCAGCTATATATTATTTACTATTTCTAAGTTTACATATTTCACATAATTCTTGCTTAAAAATCTAAAATGAGGCAAAGCATTTTAATAGTTTTGATGATTATTAAATATTTTTAAGTGATGAGGCAAACATGAAAAAAACTGCATGTAGTAGTAAGGGTTATAGCCAAAGTGACATACAGTAATGTTAGTTCAGTGCTCACTCAGCAATTGAAACAGTCTCCAGACCATCTCCTTTCCCTTCAAGCCAAGAAACATTATGCTTCTACAATTTTATTGGTCAAATGGACTTAGAATATTCCACTTAGAGGCTTGAGAGTATGCATTTTATCTAGCAACTCTCAGAACTTTCTCTAAATTGACTACATTTTTAGGCCATTAGTAAAGTTTCACTAAATAGGATGGGGGTGGGGTGTCAGATTAAATTCCTATACATTATCACATAACTTGGAATATTGTTAGGGTAAATCAATAGTTATACAAATAATATGAACAACCATGCATTCTTTAAGACTTCTCTATGTGTTCAAGATAATCACCCACAGTTATGAACTTCCCTCTTAGGACTGGATAAATAGTACTACTTAGTCAAACAAAACTACAACAAGGGCCAAACCAACAAATTGGAGATATAGAGGAAACAGTACAACAGATTTCAATCATGTGTAGAATATTACGGAGCAGTATAATTTTTTATTTTCAAAAATGGAAAATTATTAAAAAGTGGAAATATTTGTAGACACATATGACCTACTAAATTTAAACCCAATGGAAAAAACAGCTTAAACGAATCTATATCAAGTACTACTATTGAAGCATATTGGAATTTCTCCCAAATAATAAGAGTTCAGGACTAGATAAATTCAAGTGCCAAAGTCTACCAGATATTTAATGGTGAAATAAAAGCAATAATTCTCAAGTTACTTCACAAAATAGAGAAGGAATGTTGCCAAGCTCATTTTATGACCTGTTGTTGTCTTGTACCCAGTCTAAGTAAAGATAAATAAAAATAAAAATTATAGACTACTAGTTCAACTAAACATGGACAATGAAATTTTCAGTAAAATGCATGTGAACCAAATTCAAAAGTACTTCCAAAACATTGTGCACTATGATCTAAATGACTTCACATAGGAATGGAAAGATGGTTCAAAAAATGCATATCCAAAAATGTAATACAGTATATAAATAGACCTAAGATAGAAATAACATAATCATATCAATAGGTATTAAAAATGTCTTTGAAGGTATCCCTTCACTTCATGATAAGATGTGTGAGATAATCACACAATATATATAAAATTATCAATAAGCAAATTTAATTAATAAAAAAGCTAAAGAATAGAAGAAACATACAAAATACAATCTTGATACATACCATTACTTCCTATATTTTTTGTTATTTCTTCCAAAAGATTTCCAGAGCAGTTATATTGAACATGATTTTCAGCAAAAATTCTTTACTACTTAAAAATACTGTTTCCTCTTGTGAAGGAAAAGTTGGGTTTATTTAAGGGTATGGCCACTGATGAGTGACCAAAACTCAATGGATGGCTCCACACTATGAGTATTTGCTCAGCATGAACGGTGTTCAGTGGATTATTTAAGGAATAAACACAGAGGACACAAACTTTGGAAGGGCAGAGATGTAGAGTATGCACTAGGCAGACATAAAGGAAGGAATAGAGGGTGAATAGGATCAAAAACATTGAGAGGAATTTTTGAAGATTTAATTAAATGATACAGACATACATGTACACAAAGTTTTACAGAACATTTACCATTTAACTCATTAATTATTGAGTAACTAAAACAAGTTATTCATGGTAAGTTGGATATGGTTACACAAAAATATTATCAGGTAAACAGGAATTTACCTCTCACTTTCACTGTAAGTTTTAAATGAGTCAACAAGAGATATCTGGATCCAGGCATGTTACTTCATGCCTCTAGTTCTAAATACAAGAAGCGGAGGCAATTGGACAGTCACAACTTTGAGTGCAGCTTGTCCTACATAGAAAATGTCAGGCCAGTCAGACTACATAGCAAGACCCTGAAGCAAGGAAAATCAAGCAAACAAATCCTATATCTGCTGATGGCAGACATTTGTGGTCATGGATTGATAGATGATCCATCTTAGCAGAGATGAATCCCACAACTAAAGTAGCACCATGAACATATATATATGTATATATATATATATATTTGCTTATTCAACTCAATTGATTTCTTAATCAATGTATCATATCATATATGATATATCATATTAGATAGATAGATAGATACATTAATGTTACATCTGAAAATGTAACAAATTTGAAATAGAAAGCTAATTGTATGATTGAATCAAGATGTGGTTGTATCAAGCCCAGACATTATTGTTGATGCCAGCAAGTCCTACCTACAGAATCCTGATATAGCTGTCTCCTAAGAGGCTCTGACAGTGGCTGACTAATACAGAAGTAGAGGTTCACAGCCATTCATTGGACTGAGCACAGAGTCCCCAATGTAGGAGCTAGAGAAAGGACACAAGGAGCTGAAGGGTTTGCAGCCCCATAGGAAGAACAACAATATGAACTAACTAGTACCCTAAGACTTCCCAGGGACTAAACCACCAACCAAAGAATACACATGGTGGGACTCATGGCCCCAGCTGCATATGTAGCAGAGGATAGCCTAGTCAGTCATCAATGGGAGGAGAGGCCCTTGGTCCTGTGAAGGTTCTATGTCCCAGTGTAGGGGAATACCGATGCCAGGAAGCAGGAGAAGGTGGATTGGTAAGCAAGGGAAGGGGGTGTGGAATAGGGTTTTTAATAAAAAATGAATTTAAAAATAAAAAAACAAGAAAAAAAAAGATGTCAGTGTACTGATTATGTAGTATGTATCCTAAAATTGTCTGAGGTATTTTATGAAATACATTTTGCAAGCTGCCTTAAAAATATCACATTAGATAATTTAGTACTTAAATATTTGAAATGAATGGGATTGTTACTTGTTTCACATAAATGAATAGATTAAAGAATTACAACAGTGATATGCTTCTCATTACCAAAGATAAGACATGAGATCTCAGGAAAAGAGGATGTATTGATTACAGCTCAAATTTTACATTTTGGAATTCAGATCTATGAGTAACGGAATATTAGTAAAACATAAAAAATTGCTCGAAATTACACAAGATTGTTCCACATATATAAGTAATAATCATATATTTAAATGGCTATACAATCTGCGTTTCTTTTTTTTATAATACTTAGTATTTTGTTATCAATAACAAACAGCTGCTTTACTTTAATGTCTATCTACAGCTGTTAGTGGGCAAGAAGACACCCTTGACCCTAACAAGTAAAACTCCTATTAAGCCTTTATATACAAGCAAATTTAGAGCTCTTTTAAAGTGTCCAAAACTATTCATTAGCTTGAATAATTAAATCTTGAGTTAACATATCTGAACAATGAACTAAAATATTCAAAAGTTTTCCTAGTACAAAAAATTAAATGCTTTAGTTATAAAAGAGCTCTATCAATATACACAAACTATATACTTCAGACAGTCACAAAAGTGTGAGCTGAAGGCTTATCAAAAGACATTTAATACAATTAGTTTTCAACAACCCCTTGGTGGTCCACATCTACAAAGAAATCCAGCCCAACCCCCTCCAAATGCCACCCCACAGAAAAGCATATACTTACCAGAATTTTTAGCAAGTATGGTTTGGGAATTTGTTTTTTTTGTTTTTTTTTTTTTTT
>JADRCD010175644.1:13866-24134 GCA_019843815.1 Montemys delectorum | reverse complement strand
TCAATAGAAGAAGCGATGAATAGGGTTAGAAATAGTCTCCAATACCCTGCTCTTGGTCCTCAGCTCTCCACACATCCCAGGTTGCTTGCTTCCCTCTCATGATAAAAATGCTAGGAAAGGAGGATTGTCTCCGAATGAACTCATTCTGTGGCCATAACTTACATAGTACAGAAGTTTCCTCAATTAGCAGAGCTCAGTCTTAGCACTTGCCTTTTCTATTCATTTCTATCAGTTCCTCCACCCAAGACAGCAATCATCAAAAGTAACTCATATCTTGCTGAGTTTTTTTTTTTGCCCAAATCCTTACCAAAAACAATACAAATAAACAAATACTCCTTGCCAGTATTTCTAGTGTTTTTCCTTCCCTGAATGAGCTCTCCTGCCTCTTCCTTCATTTCAAGGATAGGTTATATAAAGGGTTGCACATAATTTTTTTGCATACTTTTCTCATTGCAAGGCATATATGAGTGAAACCCATCAGCATGAAAAGTTTAAAATGAAGAGGCTGCCTGAAAATCACTAAGATCTGCTGAAGACTTTGCAGGACAAAGATAGACATTTGCCATAAAAAAAGCATGGACATTTTGTTTGTATTTATATTTTCAGTATTACCTAACTTCTTCTGACTTATTGAGGAGACTTTGGATCACTACTGATTCAATTACTTTACCATACTTAGAAAAATTTATCAAAATATATGGGGTTATGCCTGAAGCTTTGCACATGCAAGACAAATACTGTACTACTGAGCTACATCTCTAGCCCTTTATTCTGTGACACAGAATCTCACTGTTTCCAAAGCTGATCTTGAACTCAAGATCTTTTGGCCTCAGCCTCTGGTCTGCTCCATGTGTATCACCATGCTTGGCTTGCTGGCTTTTGATAGATGTAAAACTATCATTTCATTCAATATATAATGTAGATAAAACCCTGCTTCATCATGAAAACCAATATTTTATCCACTAAGCCTTCAGCAAAGCAAAAAGCTAACTCTAAATCTAATAATATAAGAAATACTTTCGTGTTTCCCAGCCAACCTGTGAAGTTTAACAGAATTCAGCTTCATTTAACATCAAGGGCTATACATCACAGCTTGACTATACTTCCTAGTGGTTACATTTTGTTCTTGTCTCTAGCTCCTTCCCTTTTCTTAGACCATTTACTTAAAAGATTTACAAATTAAGTCTGTTTCTCCCTTCTGTTATATAAATCTTCTCTGCCCCATGCAGGTTTCAAGCTCCAAAAGGGTCTTTCTCAAGGCCTTGGAGGTCATTCAATGAAGTACACTCAGTAAGGAAGTAGGTTCTCCAATGCAAGTTCCAGTAAGATGAGGGGGAGTCTTAACTGTAATCAGCTAAACACTATTCAGCAAAGAGAAAGCTTGGCTGCACTGAGAGCATGCCTCTACAGCTGCCCGTGGGCTTCCAGTATATTAGGACTCTATTGAACTCATCTCATGCAGTGCTAACCATATAATTCGTACTGTGAAGTTTTCTTTTGACAGCTCTCTGGAAGTTATATTGCTTTAGATGTTATAAAGGACTGAAAAAAATTATCAGGTTAAGGCTGACAATTTGGGCTGGGGAGAAGGCTTGGTGGACAAAATGCTTGATGCACAAGCATGAGGGTTGTTCTAGTTTTCTTCCTGCCCCTAATAAAACACTCTGACCAAAGCAACCTGTAGAAGAAAGGCTTTATTTGTTTTACACTTCAAGGTCATAATTAGTTACTGAGGAATATCAGGCCAGGAACTCAAGGCAGAGATAATGATGCATAGAGGGATGCTGTTTGTTGGTCCAAATAAATACTTGCTCCCAGGCTTGTACTTAAATGACTTTCCTACAATTCAAGACAAAGTGCATAGGGTTCATACCACTCACAATTAGATGGTTCTCCTGCATCAATTAATAAATCAAGTCAATGTCTACATAGGCATGGGGAAGCCAATGTGATCTGGCCAATATCTCCGGAGTTATTCTGGCTAGTCTAGGCTGTGATGAGTTGACAAGTACGGTAACTAGGACAAAGGCTTAAGTCTAGATCCCCAGAACCTACACAAAAGTTTATTAAGTCTGTGTGTACCCTGACTCAAGAAATAAGGTGGAGAATGATCGAGGAATTCACATTCGTTGACCCATGTCATTCACAAGCATGTCTATGGGTGAACATAGCTGCACACAAATGAATACACATGAAACCAATAAACCAATTTAATTTTTTTTATTCTGTTGACAGAATGGTCACAATAGTACAATGGAGAAATCAGAAAGAAAGTGAGCCTTCAGCCCAGTAACTTGCTGGAAATTCAACATTTTACACAGAATCATTTGAAAGATGAATGATTCAAAAAAGAAGAGTAAAAGAAGAAAAAGAAGGGAAGAAGAATAAGGTAAACATCTACCTACATGAAAACCAGCCTTGGTTTTTGCAGTAGAGGCCAGGAGAGAATAAAATTATCATGGGTATGACAGGTATGTAGTGAAGGTACCCACAAACTCCCATTTGTGAGTTTTCAATTTGCCTCTCACCATGACATCCTGTGTCCTGTTGAAAATAAACACATCACTGGTCCTTGCTACCAATCCTTGGACCAATGTGGCAATGTGGTACCCAGTCATTCAAGTATAGAAATGTTCTATCTGGAAGAGCCAGTGGTCTCATTCAATATACTCAACATATATCAGGCACAATAGGACACATGAAATATGTCAAAGGAACTAGGAGGCAGGATTTGTATTTCGTTCCTTACTTCCTGAGACCTGCTTCACACAGAAGTATGTACGAGTGAGAGAAGCAGCTTGCCCATTATGCTGTACTCATATTAATCAGAAAAGAAAAAGAAAGAAGAAACCCATCTTCTGTGATGGCCTGAAAGTGGCAGTCTCTTCAAGAACTAAAGTAACTTACTTTTAATAAAGTGGCTCTTATAGCTGAGCACAACCTCAAGACCTTGCTTATAAAACTCACGGAAATATATAAGTATTCGCCAGAGACTCTATGAAAGTTCCAGTGTCTGTACCCTGGAGTTAGAGAAGAGGATGTGTAGGGTTATGGGTTCCTTCTGACACAGGGCAAGGCTGCTGGAGAGGCAGGACATGGGAAGTCAACTACTGCCATACTATTACCGGGTGGGTGTAGAGGTCATAGGGCAGCTCCGGGACACCTTTCTAGGGTTGGGGAAGCACAGTCTGAAGTTTGGGGACAGCCAGAGATGGCTCAGGGGTTCCTGGGCCTGCAAGGAGGCTAGGACCATCTAGTTCTCAGGCTGTTGGGCACCCAGGTGCTGCTGGAAACCACAGAAGAGCTGAGAACGGAGTGAGGGCTGGCAGGCAAGCTTGATCTAACCTGGGACCACAGGGAAGAGAGGGGAGCTCCAGCTGGTCCGATGGGGATTGGGGGAGTTTTTGGATTGACAGTGGTTGGCTTGAGCTTGGCTTGGTGGCAGGTGTGGCTAGGAGTGCAAAGAGGTCTTCTACAGGATATTAGACAGTGGCTTTATAGGCGAAGACCTCCATGGCTCCCCAGGCAGATCCCAAAGAAAAGAGAGCCAGTCTATGGTTTTAAAGCATTTATTGTCATCGAGGAAAGTGCAAGAGTAAAACTATTCCTCACTTCTCAGGGTGGGCCTGAGGTTAAATACCTTTTGCATGGAGGAGTGTCTGGGAAGGATAGCTTGTTGGCTAAGCCCTCCAGGCCTCTAGGTATCTCATTAAAATGTAATCTTGAGCTTATGTGACCTGTGGTCACATCTTCTACCTGTGGAGGGGCTTGAGGCATTGCCCTTACGTGACTGATGGCCTCGACTCTATGGAAGGCTGCGTCTAGTGCCTGGTGCCCAGGAATCAGGTGAAGCACCTACTGTCCCCTTCAGGTTCACCAGGACTTCTAACCTTAGCTCAACCAGGAACCATGCTATGATTCACAGTCCCACAAGGGTGCTGTTTGTAACACATGAGTATGATTAATTCAACTTTTCTAAGAACTAGTAAACCAGTAATTCTATATTTATGGCTTACTGTAGTTTCCTGAGTTCAGATAAAGCATACTAAGACTCAAGATTCTGGAGTCCGGAGGTTAGCTTTCCATGCCAATTGCTAAAATATATGCAACATTTGTTTACCCTGGGACAGGCACAATTCAAGGTATTGTTCATGTATTAACTCATTTTTATCCCTACCAAAATACTATATGGAATCCACTTTACAGATGATTAGTCGAAGTCCAGATGGAGTAGATTTCCTGAGATCTCTTTGTTAAGAAAAGACAGACATTTCTTTCCTGAACAATACTGTCTCTCACAGAAAGTGAATGCTCCACCTTGCCCCTATGTATGAGAGCTCACATAAAAGTCCCCACTGGGAGCACACAAAACTCATGTCCCAAAGGAAGAATGTAGAAGTTTTTAAAACCTAGCAAAAG
The DNA here is from genome assembly GCA_019843815.1 of Montemys delectorum. Taxonomy (NCBI): domain Eukaryota; kingdom Metazoa; phylum Chordata; class Mammalia; order Rodentia; family Muridae; genus Montemys; species Montemys delectorum. Next base: position 19,715 of record JADRCD010175644.1, on the reverse strand, counting down.
CTCTTGCAGTCCCACTCTTAAGTTTGTCTGTGGCCATGGTATCTCCTGTGACCATCTGAGAACAATTACCTGCAGATTTTCACTATTTTTCTCTTCTACCTGAAGCCTAGGTGGTATGCAAACACTCAGTGGATGTGTGAATATCAAGGCTGAAATGTGTTGGTCGATATCACTCATCTTGACTTCTACCTCTTTCTCACGGTTTGTAAGTGTGCGATGGCATGGTGTTGATGAGTGTTTCACCGAGGATGGTATATATGAAGCTGTGTTGAGCTACTGTTACATGTGTCTTAGGTGGATAAGATCACAGACAATCTGCTCTGTGAGAATTACTTCACCTCCTTTTCTGCTCCCCATGATGAAGATGCCAAAGATCCATCCAGGTTGGCCCAATCCACATAGGCAATTTGCAAAAATTCATAGAGTTGAGTAGCTGGAGGATCAGCCTATGACTAGGGGACAAGCATTGGTAGCTGAATATGGAATATTTAAACCATAAGAGAAAATCTAAACCCAGAGACTACAGCTGAGAAATCAAAATCAGATCCTTTGGAATACTTAATAGATAAAATGGATTAATATTTTCCTATCAGAACTAACTATTATTCACTACTGCAAGGTGAGGTTGCCTCCAAATGAGTGATTAGTTGGATGGGCCAAGATCATGTTATTCTGTGTTGCCACTGAAAGTAAGTTATGTCACTTGAGTGGCCAAAATGTTTGCTTGGATGTTAAAAATCTATACAATTTTATTACTGTATTTTTACACATATTTAAAAAGCAATTTGTCTCTTGCTGATGTTACACAGAAATAAAAAGCTTAGTTAATGGGTAGAGTCACAGAATGGTGTGGGGGTGGGGTGGGGAGGAGTCATTTATTTCTCTGCACCCGGTCCTGTAAAATGATGGCTGTGTACTTGGCTGAGTACTTGGCTGAGTATAAAATGAGCAAAGGCTTCACTTCCTTCCAGTTGAGTGTTGCATCAAACCTGAGTGCACTTTCTCAGAGTTGAGGGTGTGCCTGGAGTGTTTAAGATTTGTCCCATTGGCATGACTGCTAGAGAGACAGAGGGGATAAAAGAAATCCCTTTGACTAAGATAACCCAGAGATGGTTAGCTTAGTCATATGTAGGTATATGTAGGGATAGAACTTCTGACTACAGTGCTGCTGCATCTTTTGTGTCATGAATTCCTGCTCTGATTCCATCAACAGTACTATGTAGTCATTGTGAATAACGAGTGTCTTGCAGTACATGGAACCCCAAAGGTCTCTGGTTACAGTCTACTATTTCTCCCATGTATGTGAGATATTTTACTACAGTAGCTGTCTGTGAAACCCCAGCATAGTAAGTGTAGGCCCGTTGCTCACTCTTCAGTCCAAGAGTTAGACATCATTTGGGCTGATGTTGCATTCCTGTTTCTCTGCTCCTTGCCCTAGACACATGCTCTGAGGAGCTCCAACCTTTGGTCTGCACCCCAGAGTGTGAAGCAAACCTGTAAGCACAACCAAGAGAAACTACAGCAGAAGACCTGAAGCCATCAGTAATAGAGCAAAAAAACCAAACACTTGTGGACAGACCACTGAGAAGCTGGGGTTGCTTGCCAAGAGCATCACTTATCAGAGATGCTCCAGTGCACCTTAAGAACTAAAGCCACCCTCCATCATCTGACTGTCTTTTCTCCAGCTGCTAGCACCCTGGCTCTCCACTTGCTGACTATCTCTTTACTTCTGCTACCCCCTTTGGTCTAAAATGTCACCCACACTGTCATCCAAGCACCTTTTCTTCTAGGGTTCTCTGTAGTCCCACATCAGCCCCTCTCAGAAAGTTCACAGTGACACATTCTATAATACTTGTTTTTTTTTTTATTATTCAATACTTATCAAGTTACTGAACTATTTATGTCAGGGTTTAATATTAAATAATCATTACCCATCATACTAAACACTGGGATGATTGTGATGAAGATGACAACATCATCCTTCTCCTGGTAGAGTTATGGTCCAACCAACAATGCCAAACCCATGTGTTAGTCCCTGTCTCCTACTACACTCAGCAGCCAGTTTCTTAGGACAGAGGTCATGATTAGCACCTCTGAACGACAGAATTGTTTTCTGCAGAGGAAATTCTCAGTTTTACTTGTCAATTAATTAGGCAACAACTGATTTGTTAGAATTTGTTACCTAACATTAATTATAAATTCCAAAGTCTACCATAAATCAGCCTTGACCTTTGGAAGAACATCAAAATATATCAACAGTACTTGCTTTCCTGGAATAAAAAATAGACACAGGTTACATAAAGTGCTGCTATTCACACATGTATTTTAGAGAAAGTCTTAGTGAGTCAGGTCTACCCCACAGCTGCTTTATCAGGGAGCAAGAACCAGGGAGAGCTTTCTGCTCTGCCTTCCTCAGGCCCTGGGGAGAGGCTTATCAATGATGGCTTTACCGGGCCTTATCTCTGTTCTGACATGTCAGCTCTGCAACTGAGAAGGAGCTATATTCTACCTTCAATGGAACCTTAAAGTTCAAAGCTTGATCTATATACCCCTGCAGGTTTATCAGGGTTTCATGGTTTATTTATCACTGTCGGAGAAAATTCATGGTTTCATTTCAGTTTTCCTAGTTTCTCCATAGAATCTAAGGGGATAATTATTCCAGAACCCTCAGAACCATAACAACCAGCTGAAAACTGGGCATGAGTCCAGATGTTGGTGCTATTTTTGTTGCTGGTTTTTTGTTTATGCCACTGATCAACGAGCTGATGACTTTGACTAGAAATTTCTTAAACAATTATCTTGGATTATTTTTTCTTTAAAACAGTCCATAATGGTAAAACAATCTCACTCTTACTATCTTGGCTATATAACCACTTCTTTCTTCTGACATTTACTCTGGAAAATTCATAGTTAAGATATCTTTGTGTAGTACAGAAATACAAATGACAACCACCTACTTCTTAGCAGAGTATTCTTCCCTGTAAAAGCCTTCTGAGTTTAGCCTAATAGACATTGGACTTTGATGTAACCCAGCACTCACAACTATATGCCCACATGTGTGCACACATACCCCACACACCCTTGCATACACTTTACTGAACATACCTGTACACACACCTATACTCATATCTGCACATACACACACACACATATATACACATCTGCACATATACCTGTACATACCTGCATACACACACACACAAACACACACACACACACACACACACACATCTACACATACATATACACACTTGCACACATCCACACACAGCTTTACTTTGGGGTGCTTACTGAAGACAGCAAAAGTTAGAACTTTATCTTGTTACTTGCCAGATAAAATTAGTTGGCCTGTGGCAAGGAGTAACATATACTTCACTGGAATATGCTCCGGAGCATACACTATGTTGCTGTTCTTTTTTTTTCTCCAGATATGTTACTCATATTAAAGCTCCAAGCCCTATTCACAATAATCAAAATACAAAATTGGCTGATATATCCGTAGTTATTTGCAAAAAAAATAGTTGTAACTGAAGATCATCATATAAGCCAGACCCACACAGAAAATTATTGTTATTTTCTTTAAGAGTGGGAATTTAGAAAAAGAAAAGGGACAGGAAGTAAAAGGGAAACTACCAAGGGCTTGAAAAAGGAAATGGGGAAGAGTGGGTAAGGAAGACCAATGAAGTATATGTAAGGATGGAAATGTCATAACAAATCCACTCACTAGTATCTTCAAAAGAAACTAACATAACTTGAACATAAGCCTGACTATAAATCATAAAATAATCAAACATTAGTATGCAACTCAGCTAAACAACATGGAACCAAAATGATATGCACCGTTATTGCAGGAAGGAAAGGAAGGTTGGAGGATAGCTGCAATTTCAATAAGCTGGCCTGCCAACTCAGGTAGGTTGTGTTTGTCAGCTCCTGAAGCAACCAAATAAAGCTGTGTACAAGGAACACCTGAGCTCTTCCACACACCCCCTACAGGAATTACATAGTTCTTCCATACATCCCATAGAAAACCTCCTGGGTTTGAAAGCTAAATCGCTAGTAAGACTTTAGTCTTGCAATAATTTTATCTCTTGGTGGTTATTAGGTACTTTTCTGATACTATGATAAAAATAATATGGCCAAAAGACACACAAGTAAGCAAAAGTTTGTTCCAGAGTGGACACAGTCCATCATGGCAGAGAAGGCATGGCAGCAGGAGCCTGATCCTGGCCAATTCTGTTTCATCGGCACAGGAAACAGAAAAATAACAGGAAGTTATATCAGGCTATGAACTCTCAAATCCTTCCAACCCTGGTAACATACCTCCTCTACCAAAGCTCCTCTCCCCTGCAAGTTCATAATGTCCTTAAAGAGTGTCACCAAGTAGAGACCAAGTATTGAGACACATTAGCATTGGGGAGAAATTTTCCATTCAAAATAGAATAGGTGAAATTGTCCTTACAGTTTAAATCACAAAGTGGAAGATTTTGAAGCATTGTGTTGGTTTTTGTTTTGTTCTTGGCTTCCTGTTTGGCTTTACTGTTTTCTTCCCAATGGACTAGATCTCTCCAGAAGTCCCAGTTTATATTCCTTAGCAAAGTAAGGACATTTTTACTGGAATTTTTCTATGCTTACATTTTAGAATGGGAAAGACATATGAAGACAAAAGCCAAAGGGCAGTCTGTGGTCACGATCTATCATTCCCTAGCTAAATTTCCAACACTTACAGAGAATGACAGATGAATGAAAACATGAGGCCCGTATTAAGACACAGTCTAAGACAAAAGGGTAGGGCAGAAAAAGGTTAACTTCAGTAAGGGAAACAACACTGCTAATCTTTGACAAGTTACATGTAACTCCACACAACACCACTCCCTGTCTAGAAATGGGATGATTTTATTTTCTTTGTGATAAAGAGATGTTTAAGGACACTAAAGACACTGAGAGAAGGTCAATATAGCTGTTCCAACTTTTGCATCTTCATTAGCTAAATGTGGGCCCAAATCCTCCTGCTTCCTGAGTGACTGCTTTTTTCTACCTCCACTTCAAGGAAATCTGAGACATGTAAACAAAGCACTATAAAAGTCTAGAGGGACTCGCACTGTGTGCAGATCAACTCCTGTCTACCCAGAGACAGGGCTTAATGCAAGATGAAAATAATCCCTCCCTGAAATTCCCTCCAGAATCATCTTCTGTGTTTCATTTTTTTTCTCTACTCTTTCAACTGCTTAAATTTCATCACATCAATCTAGTCTTATGAGTCTTAACTTTGTTACATTTTGGGGGTTGTTTTGTTTTTTACTGTGAAGTCACCTCTGATAAAAGTGATTTAATCAGGTAAATAATAATTTTATGTAATTATGAATAGCACAGAGTTTTCATAAAATAGCATGAGTGTGAATATATTACATTTCTGAACTTGTATATGTCCATGTTGTAGACATCCATTTGATTCTTTTTAAAGATCCAGTAACTCAAAAAAAATGTAGCATGTTATCAATAAGGACATGGTATCCTTTACAAAGAAACCATAATAATTAGTATAAAGCATTAGGGTGGGAATCACAAGTCTATACTTTTACAGAAAAAAGCGTAGAGAATGAAAAGGAAGAACACACTTGGCATTGAAGACACAGCAGTGATGGTAAATAGCTCAAGAGTGTCCTGGGGAGCTCCTGCCTATCCCTTAAGAAAATGCAGACATCCTCACTATCTTACCAAATGAGATCTTATACCCACACCACCACCACCATCACCACCACCACCACCACCACCATCTCACCACCACCACCACCACCACCACCACCACCACCACCACCACCACCATCACCACCACCACCACCACCACCACC
>JADRCD010175644.1:0-13766 GCA_019843815.1 Montemys delectorum | reverse complement strand
CCACCACCACCACCACCACCCCACCCTACCATTACCACCACCACCACTACCACACCACCACCACCACCACCACCACCACCCCACCCTACCATTACCACCACCACCACCACCACCACCACCACCCCACCCTACCATTACCACCACCACCACCACCACCATCACCACCACCACCACCACCACCACCACCACCACCACCACCACCACCACCACCACCCCACCCTACCATTACCACCACCACCACCACCACCACCACCACCACCACCACCACCACCATCCCACCACCACCACCACCACTACCATACCACCACCACCACCACCACCACCACCACCACCACCACCACCACCCCAACCCCAAAAGCTCAGGGAACAGCTACAGAAGAGGGAATGGGAGATTATTGAAGCTAAAGGACAATGGAGAGTTATGAAATGCTACCTTAGGGAGTGTTATAGTTTGCTTTCTGTTGCTGAGAGAACACCATGATTAAAAGGAATATTCAAAGAGGAAAGGGTTTATTTTGTTTTGTCGTTTGAGGCCGCAGTTCATCACTGAAGAAAATCATGACAGACACTGATGGTGAGAACAGAAGCAGAAAACATGGAGGAGCACTGCTTCCTGGCTTGCCTGCCAGCTCATGCTCAGCTAGCTTTCTTGTATAGCTTAGAACATCTGCCTAAGGATAATAACACATTAGACTGGGCCTCCTAGATCAATTAGCAAGCAGGAAAATGCCTCATAGATAAACCTATAAGCCAATCTGACCAAGACCATCTATCACTTGAGGTCTCCTCTTCCCAAGTGAGCCAGGACAGCAATAAAACTAATCAGAATAGGGACGTAATATAGCCATGACACTCAAGAACTTATAACAGATATAGTTGTTTGCATAGAACCTACAAAATACTGTAGGCCAGGAAATATTCAGCCATACATGAGGAAGGAATTCATAAGATTCTTTTCTTCTGCAGGGAGATAAGGGCAGTGAAATACTGTTGGGGCAGTAGAAACCACTGCCTTCAGTGATGTAGCCGTTGGTCAGTTACTCATGTGCCAGTAGCTACCTCAATTCCCATGGCTGCCTGGGTGGGCCATGCAAAGATGGAAGCCAATACAGGCATGCATAATAATGCAATCAGACAACTTGTTCACTTTAAAGACTTCTAAGTTTACTTATAAAGTGCAGAATTCGCAGGTCAGGAGCCATTGGAGTCCATATTGCTCCCCATATTGCTGTTTGTCTGCTGGAGGAACACTAAGCGCTCCAGGTTAGAGTGTAAATTTGCTTGTTTACAGAGTTCCTGGAACAAATATATCTCTGATCTCTTATTCTCCTAAAGTAAATCCCCCAACAGTTCCTTTCTCTGAAGTGAAGGCTACCAGCTTCTGTCACATTCTCCTTTCCAAGACCTTGCTCACCTTGTTCAGTTCTAGGATGTTTTAATCTCCCCCAAAGAGGAGGGTATTGATCTGGTAAAGGAAAACTTCCTAAGCAACTGGACTTTATTGAATTATGAGGAGCAATGCAGGATACAGGCGGCACATGCTTGTAATACCAGCAATTGAGAGACAGAGACTGGGGGATTACAAGTTCAAGTACAGCCTTGGCTATATAGAAAGACAGCAAGACCTCCATCTCAAAATAAAAGCTTCAGTGACAACAGAAACCCATGAGGGCCATTTATGTCAAAGAAAGTGGCTCCTCCCACTGTTTCCTACTGATGATTGTGCTTTGATGCATGCAAGATAGATCTGTCTTCTCTTCCATGTTGGATTTTCTTTAGCAGCTCCTTACACTAAAGGTAGTAAAATATTACTATTGCATCTGTGTTGGGGAAAGCTCAGGGACACTATATTATTTCCAGTACTTTCTGTAGCATTTGAAATATTCATTGTGCTCAGCATGTCCTCCTTCTGCTGGGCATCTGTTGTAGCTCTCCTGCCATGACAACAGTCATAAGTCTAAATGCCCCCGAAGTTGAAGTCATAGCTTCATACTCTTTTCCCTAACCCCAAATTGCTGTGATTTGTGGACCAATCCTAGTGGTACAATGTTTACTGTAAGAGAAAAGTGGTAAATGTATTATTCAGCTACCATCTGTTTTAGTTCACTTATATGGGAGTCTTTTTGAATGAATAAGTTCAAAGATAGGTCTGGTTTGAAGAAGTGAGCTTTCCCTACTCCTGTTAACTTTCTGGGAGAATGATGTGCTGTATAAGTAGAAGAATCTTGGCAGTACTGCTTATGTTGAAGATAATTGAGCTGTATAATTTTATGATTTAATAAATATTCAGTGAATTGAAGTTTTTAGTTGAAAGGATCATGGGACCAGTGCTCCTGGCCGTGATGATTTAGTTTGCAATGGTAGATCACTCTCACAGAGAGTAATAATATACATCTAAACATGGAAAGGGAAAATCTGGAAGCATTGGGGAACAAATAGGACCATCAGGACTCAAGGAGCAAAGATGCTGAAGAGGAAAGAAGGCAGGGGGTCAGAGATGAGGCTCCCTTGAATGAATGCCCTATGTCTAGGCACATGCTAGTTTTAGGCCCAGGCTGAGCAATAGTGAGCAGAAGCATGGCTAGGTGCACAAGACATATTTAACAAGCAGTGTAGTGGGGCCAGGATCTCTGAGCCTGAGGACATGGTGAGGACAGGAGTAGTTTCTGTAGAGATAACATCCCATTATCATCAGATACTTATGGAAGACATTGTGATATAACTTTTAAATTATTTAAAATTCATATGCCTAACAAGATTGTAAGTCTATCCTGAAAGAAAAAGTAAATTCTTACAAAGCAATCATAAGAGACTCATTACCTTAGCCAAGGTTCTAGTTGAATTTCTAACAGCTATGACAGCACCTGAAAGACAATAGCCTTTTAAAATATTGCTGCACAATCATCACTGCAAAATCACTTATGATATTAAGCCTCTTATGTTTAAAATTTTTCCTTTTGATGCTAAAATGAAATGTTGACAGTTTCAGATACCAACACCTGAAATAATGTGTTGATTCTAAGACTGAGACTTGGACACACAAGACAGAAGAGTGAGGGAAAGTTACTGTATAACACTGATTTTGGGGTTTTGTTTTATTTTGCTTTTTTTTTTTGTTCATTTGTTCAATTTTTATTTTTAACTTTTTATTGGTTCTTTGTGAAATTCACATCATGTACCCCAACCGCACTCATTTCTCTCTTGTCTCACACCCCCATCTACCCTTGTAGCCACCCAACCTGCCCCCAGCAACAGAGAAAAAACTTCATCATGTAATCTGTAGTGTGTCAATGCCCCATGCTCCATCCTTTTGTCCATACTTCTTTACTTCCAAATGTTCATTGCAATTGAAGGCTCCAGCTTCTGCTACTCTATCACTACTGGAACCTCACTGGGATTCCTCTAGTACATCCAGTTGTTGTCCTGTGTAGTAGAAATCCTGTAGTTTTGGATCTGCAAAAACAGCCCCTTTATGTATTTTAGCAGTACATCTATGGGGTAGATGTTTGGGAGGGCCACCTCAAAGCCTTAAATCTGGGTCTGAGCCGTAGCTGGGCTAGTTAGCTCACTGGCTCTTATGTTTTGGGGACCTGCTCACTGGAAGAAACCCCTGCAACCAGAGGCAGCTCTACCCTGCTGCCCAAGCACACTCTAAGACCTGCTTTCCTGAATGTTGCTCCTACTGAGGGATAGGGAGATATCTCCCATTCTCATGACCCAGGGGCCAGCTCTCCTGCCTGCCATAGGTGACAAGTCATCAGTGAGGGGAGGAGGACATCTCTCCCTTGTCCATGCCACCACACACCAGACAAGAGACCCTTAAAACAAACTCACCTGCAAATCTCACATCCAAGGCCAGCTCTTATGTGCTGCCCAGGTGAGATTCAGGACCTGATCTCCCAAGTGCAGCAGATGAGAAATAGGGACATCTCTCCTGCTTTCATGACCCCAGAGCCAGGTCTCCCAACTGTAAAAGATGGCAAGAGGTGAGGAGGGAGGAGGTTCTCGCTCCATCATCCATGGCACTGCATGGGAGATGAGTGGCAGGGTCAACTCTCTCATGCTTATGTTCTGTACAACAGCTCACCCACAACCCTCACAATGTATAGGAACTGTTCTCCTAAGTATTGTAGCTGGCTAGGGATAGGGTCGGCTCTTCTGCTTTCTTGCTCCAGGGTCTGATATTTCATTATGCTCAGGGAAGGGTTGGGGCCAATTCTGCTCATCCTTCAGATATCAGCATATCCCTGGGCAGCAGCACAGACCAGGGATGTCCACCTAGCCTTTGATGAGAATAGAGCCTGGTTGCTGCAGGGCCACAGACCCAGACATGGCCCAAGGTGGCAGCAAATGCCAGGAAGCCACCATGGTCCTAGCTGGCATTAGGTTGTTCCTCACGACCATCAAGTCTCTGGTTCTGCCTCTCTTTGTTGTTCCCATGACCTTCTGTTTCTCTTTTTTTTGGCATTTCTCTACTACTTACTTGTTTCTTTTAAGAGTTGCCATAGTCTCTGATTGTTTGGGATCATCTCAGAAATGGTATTAGGAGTGCTATGCCCTGCTAGTAAATTTTGGCACCCATCAGGGGTCATCTCAAATATGGTCTGTTGTCTGCACCCAGCAGGTCTGTAAGGTGCCAGACTGGTGGTTAGTTCCCTGTCCGGTGCTGGCGGCACTGCCACTGGTCTGGTAGTTATCTCAAGCTCACTTTCCTCTAGGGAATGTTAGGTTACTAATCATTCAGATGTTCACAGGTCAGAACACTGATGGGAGGCATAGTTTCCCTTCTTTCTCTCACCCACTGATGTACATGTGACACAGCATCCACATCTGCAATACCTCTAGGGGCAGTTGCTTTGATTTGTTTTTAAAGTCATGATTTGATTCATACCAAGAATAAATTGAAACCCTTGAATCTACCTAACCGTATTATACAGAAGGTCTTCAAAAATAAGTCAATAATTTGTAGTAGTCAGATCAGCAACTCCCTGCTTTCCACAAACAAAGTTAAAGCTGTTCTATGTAAGCAGTCCATCTTCTCAAGGCTTGTTGGCTAACACGGATAACCATAGGTGCATCTATGTATCCAACATGAAGACAGTATGTTCTATAAATATTCAAGAACATTCATATATTTGTGCAAACCCTGGAAAATGAATGAGTAGAACTCAATGCCAAAAACAATAAAAAGAAAAAATAAATCTAGGTTACACAAACCTATGTTCATGGTTAAAAGGATGATCTGAAGAACTAAGATGTCTCTAGATTGGTCCATAGTTAAGTATAATCTCAGCTGATACCTGGTAGGATATTTCTTTTAACTTTTTAGAAATCTCATTCAAAGCTTACAATAGCTAAAATGATCCTAGAGGGCAAAAAGAAGCCAGGGAGTCACACAAGGACCTGTCAAGTCCTATTGAAAGCATCTGAGAAGCTTCCTACTCAAGGGGGTAAAATCTCAAATACAGCAGTGGAGACCACAGTAGTAAATTGAATATATAATTATAAACAACAACCCATGCCTCATAACATTAACCACTATACAAAAAAAACAAAAACAAAAACAAAAACAAAAACAAAAACCAAAAAACCGAAAACCACTACTAAACAGCTGGAAGACACACATGATGAGGGTCAAGGCAGAGCGCACCTGGATGAGGTGCCAAGATAATGGAGGAAGCAAAGCCATCTAATAAGCCTATGAAAATTCATAGCTCACAGAAACCATTCTGAATTAAATATTCAAGTACAGAACTTCCTATCATTAAAGACATCATTAAGAGTATGAGAATCCAACCCTTTAACTAAGGAGAATATATTTTAAGTCAAATATCCAAGATAGGTTTCATATAGAGAAGAGATATCTTTGAAACAAAAAAAAGAGAGAAAGAAAGAAAGAAAGAAAGTCCAACAATGGATTAGAAAGATATGCAAAAGGCTTAGTAGTCCTCCCTGGGAGGTCCACAGCCCATAAGCACACAAAGAGATGCTCAGTCTCATTAACAATCATGAAAGGGCAACCTCCCTATTGTCTAAACTGACTCATGGTGTAACATTTGCGCATATGCACACATAAGTACACACACAGAATTGAATTCTATCTTCACTAATAAATGTGACTTTCTCAGATTGGAACTCAATGAGAAAACACTTAGAGAATCACGGAATTTATTGGGAAAACTCACAGAAATATGGACGAGGGGTCACTTCCTGGAGCATGGGTGATTCAAATGCAGCTGCATCACCATAAAGCCCTCCCCAGCAAGGGGGGAAAACTAATGAAAGCTGGATGCCAAGTACTGTCTGTCTGGCTTTCAGGAAACTTAGCTGGTTGGAGATTCTCTTCTTTCTAGCAATTGTTACTGCTTATTTAACCTTGGGGAGGAGGCTTTCAATCTTATAAGTTTCAGGAGCCTCCTGAAATCTATGAGTTTCATTTATTTCTCCAGTCTTAAGGAGAAACTTTCACTCTAGGAGGGGCTGTTCCGGTTTGGAAGGCATAGCTGTAAAACACCTGTACCAGAATGTACTACTAGTGATGTTTATTATGGCCACAAGAAATAACAATTTTAGAAAATCTAAAACAACTCGGGTGTCTAGCAAGAATAGGATGAATAACTTAACTGTGTTTTTAATAAAATGTAACACTTTCAGGAATGAAAATGACCCAATCAGTAGAAATAAATGTCACATAAAAATTCTGAATAAGTAAAAACAGGCAAAAGAGGGCACAATTTATAATTTTATTTATATTTTAAAACATTGAACGTGAATGTGATTTGTGGTAGTAGAGGTGCAGACTGTGGTTCATGTCTGAGAGTCAACAGTGCAAAGAGGCAAGAAATTAGCTTTGAGTTCTTAGGTTTGTTTTTCTTACATACAAGAGGATTTCTTATCATTTGTAGTATGAAAATTCATCAAGCTGTACACTTAGGAACTGAGCAATATTAGAAGGTACATTTTACTTCAGTGAAACTAAAAACAAATGAGCTCAAAGGCTGGCATAGTTCTGTGGGTAAGAGTGCTTGCCACCAAGGTTAATGATGTGAGTTTAATCCCCAGGACCCACACCATGGAAAGAGAGAACCAATTCTAACAGGTTGCCTTTAGACTTCTACATATGAACTGTGGCATGCCCATTCACACCCCGATGTACGCACATACACAAACACACACACACACACACACACACACACACACACACACACACATACACACAGTGCAATGAAGATATCTGTGTAGAAAATGGAAATTTTCTTTTTATCCATGACAGTCATGGTGAACATATTCTATGGACCAGTAAAGGCAGAAAATAAACTAATAAAAAATGAGGGCAGGTAAATAAGCTGCCAATTTTGAAGATTTATCCAAATCCTCCATACCATGTAATCTCTGAATAGTCTACACTTTCATTAAGACAAAATTCTGAAAGACAGCAAACACTTGTTTACAAACACTATTTAGCTTTGATTCAACCTCAGCATTACCTTCTGTAAACTTTTATTTTGAGCCAAACAGAAACAAACAAAAAATTCCTGAGAACCTCCCAGGTAGGAGAGAGTGTGCTTGGGACTACAAAATTCACAGCAGCAGATTCCAAAATAAATCAGCCAGGATGCTACAAATATGGAAGCTTGTTCATGTTTTGGGAATGAGCATTCACGGACATTTTCAGTATGACTTCTAGTTCAGCTTGCATAGTGAGTGCTGCAAGGTGCTTCAGTTACCAGACAATCCAAGTCACTGCAGCTTGCTTGTGATAGCAAATCCTCGGAATACAATGACATTTATCAAAATTCTTACAGAAAACTATGGGAAAGTTTTCTAAAAATACATTTCTGATATATAAATTAGACAATTGCTTCTCAAAAGCAATCTAACATTTATAGGCACTTAGACACAGTAATGAATAGATAGGTTTGGATGGCTGGACAACTATTCCTGCCAATGACAGGGCAGTCCAAGAGGCTAAATTGTTTGGGAACAGCAGGCATGCACAGTTTCAATCATGGCATCTGACCATCAAAAGGGTGAAAAGGCACACCACATGCCAAACAGGCTCCTGCTGACCAAATGGCCTTTAGAAATCCCACTGCAGAATGAATTATTTAAGCCTTCTGAAGCTGTCTGTCAGTTACAGTAATTATCAGGCACACACTGGATCTTGAATGTAACTTCAAAGTATTTTAGTTCACATTCTGTCATAAGGGACTCTGTTATAGTGGCCTCGAGTGTTGGCCAGAGAAGAATAACCTTTTGTGTTTTTCTACTGGCCAGCTCTTTCCATAATGTTTATCACTTCAGAGGGATGAGTCACACCTGGAGGAGGGGGTGGCTATTCTTGGTAGGACAGAAGAAAAGGGAAGCATAGCTCTTGGCTACTGAATGATCACCTAATTGTAAAGACTTCCCAGTGATCAACAGAGGCTTTACCCTCAAAATAACCTTCTAAAGGCAAAAGTATCATTAGAATTTGATAAATTCAAAAAAGAGTTTTTGTTTTGTTTTGTTTTAAGGTAATACTTACAAAGGTAACACTTTGGGCAAGGTCACTTTGTCAGTAGATACCAGTTTCTGGAAGAACTTGTCTCATTAGCTTCTCTGTGCTGGAGCCATTTTGCTTACTTGACAACTAACAAACATTTTATAGAGTCCACTTGGTATATTCAAATTTCTGTTTATAACACTGTTATTTAATTCAAGTGAGTTGGGGCTATTTGAAGGAAGCCTACTATATCACACTAGAGAAAGAGCTAATCTTTGAAGAGTCCAGTAGTGTTTAATTCCTGCCTCCAGCTGTGTATCCTTGGGAAGTCATTGTCTCAAGAACGAAAGGTTCAACTGTGTGGGTGGTCCATGCATGTAATACCAGCACCTGAAAGAAGGATCCTTCAGACTTGAAATACACCCACAGACACACAGCAACTTCAGGACTAACTTAGATTGTATAAGACCCTGTCTCAAAATAAATAAAAATCTAATTAATAATAAAATCTAAGTGCCCATTGTTCCCTTTGCAAAACAAGAGGGCTGAACTCACTACACAGGTTTGGAACTGCTTGTTACTATTTTATGATCTAACCAGTGAGGGCTAAAGTGACCACACAGAAGGACAGTGTGAAGGACTACAGCAATGATCTGAATACCTGATTCTCTTGAAGCAGGGCAATGTGGGCAGATCACTGTGAAACATTCTTCTGGTGAGTAGGGTCTTCTTCTTTCTGGCCTTGTGCATGGCAACCAGTCACAGTGGCTGTTCCTCTGGGGTCTATGGCTGGGAGTGCTCAGACAGGTCCTAGTCTTTGTCAGGACAGACAGAACATTCCATGTGTAAAATAATCAGAAGGGCATGCCCCCCGCTCTAAGAGAAGTGATGGTCTCTGTCCAGCCTCAGACTTGGCTGTGTTTTTCTCCTATATGGCCAAGCAAAAAGACATCTATTGGTAGAAATAGGAGAGTCTGGCTCAAAACATGTTTGTCTCTGCAATTGGCCCACCCCAGCATCATCACGACCAAGCAGTCCTCTTCCCATCTTCACAGTATCCTCTGCTGTGAAGTATCCCCTTTCCAGCTGCATGTCAGGATCATTTTCCATGTTGTAGCCAAATTTAGGATGATGAGGAGGTAGGGACACAATATAATTTGCTTCTTCCACTTGCCCAGATGCAGCTATGAGGGCTAAAGAGGAACTTGGAAAGCTGCTGGACATCTTAGTGGGAATAATTCAGTTCCTGTTGGGTTAATCTCTCCTGTTTCCTGTTGATAGCGTTTCCTGCCAGGTTACACAATAGAGACTAGAAATAAGCCAAGTCAGATGAAAAAATAGAAGGGGTAGCAGAGATGAATTTAACTCCTGGCAATTTGGTAACTAACTCTCAAATCCCTTCTCTCAATTAACAGAATAAATCCAGAGTATTTACCAGACAATTATTAGACTCCATGGATACAAACATAAGCTGTAACCTCTCTCATCAAAAATACTTTCATCCAAAAGAATAGCATGATGCGTGTGTGTGTGTGTGTGTGTGTGTGTGTGTGTGTGTGTGTGTGTGTGTAAAACCACACACTGAACAAAGTGCCACATTTTCATAGACTAACCACAGAAGCATGGGTGTTGGATTAGAGTGAGGATTGAAAACATTCTGTGTAGGACAGGTTTGGGGATCTCTTTGGTAGGACAAAAAACCTAGAGTAGAACTTGATGAGCAGCTGGAGGGGACTCTCTTGGCAGAGAACAATTTCATGTTTGCCAATTGTCCACACTTAATAAGAGACTGAGTAAGTTACATTTTTGGTGTTGATTTAGTCTATATTAATCTTGGACTTCCTTGAACACTGCCACTGCCCTACACCTAGGCCCAATACAAAGAAAATAAAATGTAACAGGCTGGCTGTTTGCCCAGATTGTATCTAAATGAGAGTAGAGGATGTGAAGAATTTGTTCAGTGAAATTGAAGTGGAACCCAAGTTTCCCCCACCTTGTGAAATCCTTCCAGCACTGCACTGCACTCAGTTACTTTGAATAAAATAGGATTCCCCACCAGCTAAGCTGTACATGCTCAGAGCACACAGGTCAGAAACATTCAGTAAATGTTACAGTACCTGCTGAGTGTGTACTGTAAAAAACAGCTTCACAGGTTAGTGACCAGGACTGAAACAAGGTCATGGGACTGCTTACCTCCTCCTTTGCTGAGTCTTCAAGAACTAAGAGGACTATAAGAATGGCTCCGTCAAGAAACTACAAGCTGAGACTACAAGTACAATACTGAGAACCCATGTGAACAGGACAGGCCCTGGGCAGGCAGCACAGCTGAGCTCGTAAAAATCCTTGATCACAAGCTTGACAGCCCGAGCTAAGGAAAGCATGGTGGATAAAAAGAAATGACTGAAAGTTGAGAGAGGGGGGAGAGAGAGGGGGATGGGGAGAGAGGGAGGAGAGGGGAGGGGGAAGGGGAGAGAGGGAGGAAAGGGGGAGGGGGAGAGGGAGAGAAGTGCAGGCTTATAAAAACACAGAATTGGCCGGCCAGACTAGCCTCATTTGTGAGTTCCAACCAGAGAGAGTGCCTGTCTAAGGCCTAAGGGAACACTACCTAAGAAATAACATCACTGCCATTCTCTGTCCCCAAAAACACATGCATGAACACCTGTACATATAACTATACACAATGTACATGAACATTCAACATATAAACAAGCATGCACACACACACACACACACACACACACACACACACACACACACACACAGAGGAAACAAGCAAGAGAAAGCTTGTTCAGGTCTTATTTGGGCAGCCGTACTGTCGAGGTATCAGAGTTGAAGCTCCTCTAGAAAACAGAATCTCTCAGCAGATTTTTAGTCCTCTGGCTCTCACAACCCTCCCTTCCCATCCCTCTGCTGAGTTGTTCCCTGATCCTCAGGTACAGGAGTTGCATGGCAGATGCATTTACTGGGCTGAGCATGACATGATCACTTGTTCTCTGCATTTGACCTGTTGTAGTTTTATGTAATGGTCTCTGGCTGTAACAGTGAGACGTTTCTTTGCTGAGGGGCAAGACATAAGCTTGAACAGGCACAGCACCGATAAACATGTCTTATGGAAGGAGGAAATCTCAGAGCAAGTAATGAATGCCGGGAGAAAGAGACATAGTGAATGCCGGGAGAAAGAGACATGGGGATAGTCTTCACCACGGACTAACCCCAACTGAGTGGTCCATTCTAAAATCACATGTATACAAGTGATGATAAATCTAATGAGCAGGTTCTAGTTATACCTTTAAGAACATATATGTATATATGGGTAGCAATTACTATAAAATAAAAAAAAAAAGAGAGAGACAGTGAATTCCAGAGGGACCATGGGAGGAATGCATGGGAGGGATTGGAGGGAGCAGAGATAGGGGATGAAAGACATGATATAATCATACCTTAATTTAAAAAATTTAAAAATTAAATGGTTACACATAATATCTGAGCTGCACAATGGAGGTAAGCATACAATATAAATTTAGGAAGGGGAGCATGTGTAGCCACCACTGTTTGTGTTATGAGGTAGCAATTCACAGTACCAGAGGGAAAGCCCTCCAGAAAACCCTCCCATGGAAGTGCTCTGAAAAACCCTCCCCACCCCCAAACACTCCCCTGGAAACACTCCAGAAAAACATCCCCCAGGAAGCATTGGGAAATATTCAGTAGTCAGATCAGAGAGAGATTTTCTGGAGGTCTTGGTAAAGCAAGAAGTGTAAAAAACGGTATCAGCACAGACTTCAGATGATTTAGCCCACTTGAGAGTAGGGTAAGAGAAAGAATTGAGCAAGCTGGAGAGGAGCAATGGGGGAGATTTGGAAGCCATTAACTGGAGTTATTTATAAGAAGCTATACAAACATCTGGATCATTAAAATGAAACAGAAGACTTACATTATTGATGCTGGAGTATTCTCATATTCTTTCTGCACATGACCTAAGGACTCCCTTAGGTCATATCAGAAATCTCAGGAAGAAATAATGAAAAGCAAGATTAGGGCACAGTGAGTGAGAAAAATATGTGTAGTAGCCTGACATGAAGGTACAAGTCTGTCAGACCAGCATGTGGGAAATTATGGCAGTAGGAAACGTATGAGCTCAAAATTATCCTGAGCTATATGATGAGGTAGAAGCCAGCCTAGGCTACTTGGTAACATTCAATCTCAAACAATAAAAAACAAAAGTACTTATATTCACTGATCTAACCTTTAATCATTTTAATTTTAGATAGGAAACTTAGAGAGCCAGACAGAAGGATGAGGCAGAGAAAGGGAAGAACCCTAACCCAGGGGGTTCACAAACAAAACACACACACTCTAAGTTGCTTTCTTTATGGAAATACTGTTTGATAAACATTTGGGTATATCAGTTTCATAAGAACATATTCAGCTAAGGCTGATGTCTGATTTAAACACTTTTCTAATCCAACTGGATGAGGTCTCTGTAACAGCAGACCTCACAGTGTATGCCAGCAGCACTTTCATGGGACATCTTTCTACATCTTCAAGTGTAAGTGCATACTGCCAGAAGTGACATTGGTGTGATTTTGCTTATTTGACATGATGCCTGGGATGACTTTCACTGCTTCTAGTGTAGAGTGGATGGTTTTTCATGTGTGAGTAGGATTCTGTAGTTGATCTATATGGCTACTGAAGGGACTCTAGCTAAACAGACCTTGCACCCTCCCCCACTTCCCTCTACATTAAATTGGTCTATTCCCTTATTTGTCCACTTCCTCTTTCTGAGGCAAACTTCCAAGGTCCAGCGATCAAAGTATTGAAGTCCAGAAATGAAAAGCCCCCTTGGGTTCACCTAATTAACATATCCAATTAAGATTAATCTTAATACAAGGATTCCCATTTTACCTTTTATAAGCTGCCATTTGCCTTTGGGCCACCATTATCTCTTCTCTTTCCAGAGGCAGAACGATGTCCTCCAGTACAAATAGCCCTCAACACTCTCTCTCTCTCTCTCTCTCTCTCTCTCTCTCTCTCTCTCTCTCTCTCTCTCTCTTTTAGATATCTTCTTTATTTACATGTAAATTTCTCCTTTCCCAGTTTCCTCTCCAAAAACAAATAAACAAACAAACAAAAAACCAACAAGAACAAACCCCTGTTGCCTCCCCCCTCCCCATGCCTGCCACCCCACCCTCTCCCACTTATTGGCCCTGGCATTCCCCTACACTGGGGTACAAAACCTTCACAAGGCCCAGGTCCACTCCTCCTATTGATGATCGAATTTGCA
>JADRCD010175640.1:16371-35263 GCA_019843815.1 Montemys delectorum | reverse complement strand
GGGGGGGGGGCATCTCCAGAAGCAGAATTGTTCTTTAATCAGATCAGCAGAAGGCCACAGTCTCTCCCCAGAAGTGAGACTGCGTGCATGTGGTGTGGGATCTCGGGATTTTTTGAGGACAGAAAAGGGGGACATTTCGGGCATGGAAGAGTTAATCTGTAGGTCAGTTCTCCTTAGTCTCAAAGTGGCAGAAACCAGCAGCTTTGGTATGTGGATCTCCTTATCAGGTGTTACCAGCCAAGGCAACTCTCTATCTAGAGCTTCTCACCCCCTGAAGCTAGCCTGTTCTACACAACGAGATCCTATCTCAGAAACCAACAGAATAGTACTGTTACTATTTGGACACAGGGACCCAGGCTCAGAGAAGAGAGTAGGAGAGCATTGGGCCTGGGGTAGGTAGCTCAGTGGTAGACTGTTTGCTTAGCAATCGAAACCAGGAAGCAACCCAGGCTCAAGTCATGAAGTAAGGAAAAAAATGAGAATCAGAGTAAACCCCCACAGTGAAGAAATGATACAGAGCAAGCTGAGGATAAACAGCAAATACAGATGAAAAAGACAAAACCAAAGGAGGACTGGAGAATCTAAGAGATTTGGACAACAGGCACCATGTTCAAAGAACCCACCAAACAAAAGAAGTAAAACTGCAAGTCTTGGCCCAGATGTCACAAGAACGGCTTCTAACCCAGTTGTTAGTGTTGTTTCCCTTGGAAACCCTTTGAGCTGGGCCTCCACAGCACCATGGTCTTTTATGCTCCTACTAGGAAGGCCCACTAAGCCCTGCTTAGAGTAGTCAACTGATTTCTTAGTCCAAAGTCTGAAATTCTTCCATGATCCTCAATAAAAAAACACCACAGCCATGTCTGTCACTGCAATACAAAACCTGTGGTACCAACTTTTTTTTGTTTTGTTTCTTGATTTTTTTTTTTTTTTTTTTTTTTTGAAATAGGGGTTCTCTGTGTAGCCCTGACTGTCCTGGAACTCACTCTGTAGAGCAGGCTGGCCTCGAACTCAGAAATCTGCCTGCCTATGCCTCCCAAGTGCTGGGATTAAAGGCGTGCGCCACCACTGCCCAGCATGGTACCAACTTTTAACTTGTGTTACTCTTCTATTACCATGACGAAACACCATGACCAAGGCAACTTGTAAAATAAAACATTTAATTTAGGGCTTAACCATGGTTGCAGATCATTATAATCCATGACTGTCATGGTAGGGAACATAGTGGCAGGCAGGCAGGCAGGCAGACCGGACACTGAAACAGCAGTTGAGAGCTTACAAGTTGAATCAAGCGTGAGGCAGAGAGTGATAGAACTAACTGGGAATGGCATGGACTTTTGAAACTTCAAAGCCCACCCCCCAGTGACACACCCCTGTCAACAAGAGCACACCTCCTATTCCTTCTCAAATAGAATAACATGCCCTAGTCATAGTTTATCACTGAGGGAAACTGAGGCAGGAACTCAATCAGGGCAAGAACCTTGAGTCAGCAACTGACACAGAAGCCATGGAGAACACAACTTACTAACTCATTCTCCTTGGCATACTCAGCTTGGATTTTTATACAACCCAGGATCACAATGGTCTGGGTTTACCCACATCAATCACTAATCAAGAAAATGCCCCATAGGCTTATCTCCAGAACAAATGTAGTAGGGACTCATTTTCTCAACTGAGGCTCTGCCTTTTCCAAATGGCTTAACCTTGTGTCAGATTGACAAAAACTAACCAATCCAGACGCACACAGAGCTCAGGCAGAAGGAGGGGGGAAGCAACAGTGAAATACAGAAACCTTAAAAATGAAGAAATCATGAAAATAAATAAAAGGATATTGATACAATAGCACCTATAGCACTGTATTGGCTGGTTTTGTGTGTCAACTTGACACAGGGTGGAGTTATCACAGAGAAGGGAGCTTCAGTTTGGGAAGTGCCTCCATGAGATCCAGCTGTGGGGCATTTTCTCAATTAGTGATCAAGGGGGTAGGGCCCCTTGTGGGTGGTGCCATCCCTAGGCTGGAAGTCTTGGGTTCTATAAGAGAGCAGGCTGAGCAAGCCAGGGGAAGCAAGCCAGTAAGGAACATCCCTCCATGGCCTCTGTGTCAGCTCCTGCTTCCTGACCTGCTTGAGTTCCAGTCCTGACTTCCTCTGGTGATGAACAGCAATGTGGAAGTGTAAGCTGAATAAACCCTTTCCTCCCCAACTTGCTTCTTGGTCATGATGTTTGTGCAGGAATAGAAACCCTGACTAAGACAAGTACTTTTTTGTAAAATAAGCAAAATATAAAAATAAATAAATTGTGACATCATGTTAAATAGTGTTAAAAATGCAAGCAGTTACAGATTTTTGAGCAATAACATTTACCAGCCTCAAACAGTATGTTTTAACCATAAGATGTTTTCTGCGAGCCTGATCGTAACCACAAGTCAAAGCTGTAATAGATTCACTGAAAAATGAAATGGCAAAGGACCAAGCACTCTACTGTAGAACTATGACCACAAAGGAGGACCAAGAGAGACAAAGAACCTCAGTCAGAGGCGATCACAGCACCACCCCCTTGTCAATAACCGCCTTGAGAATACATGGAGTTCAAAAACTGGAAGACCCGACATGGCGCAGCCCAAATAACACTTTACACATAAGGTTTGCCACAGCTGAAATGGAAGGTTAGAAAAAGATCCAGTACAACGGGGTGTGCAGAAACACACCCTACAATCACACCACCTTGGGGGGGGGGGGGAGATCATAGTCTGAGCTACGGGGATGAATTTCAGGCCAGCCAGGGGTACATAGTATCTGTCAAAAAAAAAAAAAATCCCACAGAACGGAAATAGAACAGACAGCACATGTACTACAAGTCGTCTTACTTTTCTATTGTCAGGACAAAACACCATAACCAAGGCAACTTATAAAAGAAAGCATTTACATGGTGTGGTGGTTTGAACAAACTTGGCCCAGGGAGTGGCACTATTTGGAGGTGTGGCCTTGTTGAAGGAAATGTGTCACTGTGGGTGGCCTGCCTGGATGGCGCCTTGTTGCCGCCTTGATGATAATGGACTGAACCTCTGAACCTGTAAGCCAGCCCCAATTAAATGTCGTCCTCGTAAGAGTTGCCTTGGTCATGGTGTCTCTTCACAGCAGTGGAAACCCTAAGACACCTGGGCTTGTGATTTAAGGAGGATAGAATAGATGAATACAGAGTAAAGGCTTGGTGGCAGAAATAGCTGAATGCTCACATCTTGATCAACAAAAAGGAGGTAGAGAGCAGGCTCAATAGAAATGACATGACTCTTTTGAAACCTCAAAGCCAACCCCAAGTGACACATCTCCACCAATAAGACTAGCCCCCCCCCACAATCTTCCCCCAACAGTTACACCAAGTATTCAAACACATGAGCCTATGGGGGTCATTCTCTTTCAAACCACCACACCATAATAACTAAAATCCTCCTTAATTCGGAAAAGGCAAAGATAGATCTTTATTCAATGACAAGAGATCAACTGAACTAAGTTGTACTAACTATGAATACATACAGAGTTAAAACGTAACTACCAATGGATCTAAAGGAGGAGGAGGGTTGCCATACAAACCTGTAGAGGGTTTCAATGCTCCCAAATGCAAAGGATTTATTTGGCCTGAGATAAATCAGAAACCAGAACTCATCCAATAGCAGCAGACTCAGTTGAGCAGCTTCGTTTTCGGTTGAATTCTTGTTTTGTTTTTGTTTTTTTGTTTTCTAAAGAATAAAAGCCATCTTGTGTTCTATCCCAGCTTAGAGAGTCAGCCTAACCCTAGCCTACACTCACCATATCCAACACCCAGGCCTAACTCAGGTCTCACCCAGGTCTAACCCAGGCATTGGCCTAGCCTGAAGAGTCACTGAAATCACGCCCACCCTAGACATCCCCAAGCCTCAGGCATAGCCTTAGTCACATAGCCTGTATGCTGGCCTAGCCTTGTGAGTGCCTAAGACCCTGGCCCACTCACACCATCCCCATACTCTCAGGTGTAACCCCGGGGGCACAGCTTGCACTAGCCCAAGCAGATCAGAGCATTTGTCCCGTTCTCATACTTTCTTGTTACCACTGAATTGGAATCACCATGTTTCTCTAATCTAGAATCAATATGGAGTGTCTGAAAAATTGACCTAACTCCTTATAATTGTTTCAAAATTGACCAAACGTGGACAACAAAAACAAAGCCAAACTTCCACGCTGGAGCCATGTAACTAATAAGAGAAATCCATGTGCCTAGGTCTCATTACAAAAACACAAACAGTGTGAAAGGCCAAGTTAGTACAGCCCTCCTCTCCAAAATCAATGAGTCTTATGGAAATGGTCTACAGTGAGGACTAACTAGATGAACCCCACAGGATGCAGAACTGCAAAAGATCATAAACTTCATCAAAGGATTCAAGCAGTTTAAAGAAGGCACAAGCAGCTCAACAAACGCAAGGAAACAAATGCTGAAGACACAAATATACAGCCGAATGAAATAATGACACGTCAGAATTTGCAATTTGAATTCAGGAAAGATATAGAAATATTGAGGAGAATTCTTCCCAAAATAAAGATGGAATTGAGAAACTCAATATCCCAGTGTGCTGGCTAGTTTTTTGTCAACTTGGGAAAAGGGAACTTCAACTGAGGAAAAATATTCCCATAAAATTGGCCCGAAGGCTAGTATGTGTGGAGTATTTTCTTGATTAGTGACTGATGTGGGAGGGCCCAGCCCACTATGGGTGGTGTCACCCCTATGCAGGTCACCTAAAAAAGCAAGCTAAGCAAGCCAGAAAGAAGCATCCCTCAGCCGGGCGGGGGTGACGCACGCCTTTAGTCCCAGCACTTGGGAGGCAGAGGCGGGCGGATTTCTGAGTTCGAGGCCAGCCTGGTCTACAGAGTGAGTTCCAGGACAGCCAGAGCTATACAGAGAAACCCTGTCTGAAACAACAACAAGAAAAAGAAGAAGCATCCCTCTGTGGCCTTTGCTTCAGTTCCTGCCTGCTTTCCCTCAGTGATGAATGCGATACAGAAGCCAAGTCATTGTGTTCCTTGCCCAAATTGGTTTGGTCAGTGTTTATCACAACAACGCCGACACCTGGCTAGAAAACTCGGGCAAAACCTTCGAAGTAGAATGAATTCAGTAGAATTGAAGAGAACTTGAAGGTGAAGTAGGGGCCACAGAAGCAAAGAATACAGGAAAATTAAAACACACAGAAGGAACGTTCAGGGAATGTGGGAAAATACCAAATCCTTGAATTATAGACATAGATGAAGGAGAAAAATTCCAAGTCAATGGCATTGTCCAGATCTTCAAATGGATTATAAAAGATCTTCCCAAACTAAAGGCATACCTATAGAGATACACAAAGCACACAGAACACCAAAGGACCAGAAAAAAAATTCTCCATTCATATTATTGTTAAACACTAAATATACACAAGAGAGGGTACTGAAAGTTGAAGAGAAAAATCACAAGGCATGTATAAAAGAAAGCCTTTAGAATCACAGCTGATTTTTTTTCCAATGGAAACTTGAAAATCCAAAAGAACCTGGACCAACACTCTTCAAATTCCAAAAGACCATAGGAACCAACTTAGGCTACTGAATCCACCAAAACTACCTGCCATTTTTAAAGGAGAAAGAAACAGTTTCCACGATATAAATGGGCTATAACAATTCATGTCCCCTAAAGCAGCCTACAGTGATGGGGGAGTCAATGTTTCCTACTGGGGAGCAGAACCAAGAAATGAGGAAGAGAACAAACCCAGCGAAACAATCACAAATATAAATAGAAAGGTAGAAACTGGTGGTATTGGGAGCAATGACATAAAACATTGTCTTGAAAAGGACCTGGAAGGAAATGGAAGAAGGCCTTACATGGCCTCCTAAATAGACTCAGGTTTTGCCTGTAAAACCACGGCCTCAGAACCCCCTTGCTGTCCTCTACCCATCTCGAAAGGTTTCTAGCATGGACGTGAAGTCAGTCTGGCATTTGAACGTAGGAAGGTTACTGGTTTTTGTGTGTTGATTTTGTATTCTACTACTCTGATAAAAGAGTTTATCAGTGGTAGAAGTTTCCTGGTGTTTTATGTATCAGTCATATCATCTGCAAATAAAGATACTTCCACTTCTTCCTTTTCTATTTATAGCCCCTTGATCTCTGTCGACTTTCACCAACCTGTGCAGATCTTGTTTGCTGGACCTGGGATCTGACTGAGGACCTGACAGAATGGGGTGGACTAGAGTCTAATGCAGTAGACAGCCCCCAGTTTCAGTATACTTTTATACACAAGTGTAAATATGAAAGCAATGATCCAAGAGAGGTTGTTTGACTTCAGAAAAACATGAAAATCAAAGCCAGTGGGCGCATACTAAATATTGACAGTGTAGCCTTTTCCCAGAACTTTCTCAAGACAGACCAATTCCAACACAATTACCTGGCACATATTGTCTTAGTTGGGGTCTCTTCTTGCTGTGAAGAGACACCATGACCATGAGAACTCTTTTTTTTGTTTGTTTGTTTTTTGTTTTGTTTTTCAAGACAGGGTTTCTCTGTGTAGCCCTGGCTGTCCTGGAACTCACTCTGTAGACCAGGCTGGCCTCGAACTCAGAAATCTGCCTGCCTCTGCCTCCCAAGTGCTGGGACTAAAGGCGTGCGCCACCACGCCCCGCTAGCCATGAGAACTCTTTTTTTTTTTTTTTTAAAGATTTATTTATCATTATACATAAGTACACTGTAGCTGTCTTCAGATGTACCAGAAGAGGGCGTGAGATCTCATTATGGGTGGTTGTGAGCCACCATGTGGTTGCTGGGATTTGAACTCAGGACCTCTGGAAGAGCAGTCAGTGCTCTTAACCACTGAGCCATCTCGCTAGCCCCCATGAGAACTCTGATAAAGGGAAACACTTAATGGAGACTGGCTTACAGTTTCAGAGGTTTAGTCCATCATCATCATGGCAGGAAGCATGGGAGTAGTGAAATTCTAGGCCTAGCTTGAGCATCTAAAACCTCAAAGCCTGCCTGCACAGTGACACACTTTTCTCCAACAAGGTCACACCTCCTATCCCCTAATCGTATCTATCACCCCCTATGAGTCTATGAGGACCATACCTACTGAAGCCACCACGCTATAGATTTCATCTGGGAAGTCACAAAAGCAAGGTAGAAGGCCAGCTCCAGATTTACGGTACACTGGCAAGATTGGGTTCTATAGCTATGATCTGATTTCCAACAATAACAAACATGTCTTACAAGAAGTTCCTTTTATGAACTTGGATTTTCTTCTGTTTGGTGCATAAATGTTCCTCTTGGTGGATTTTCCTTTTTTGACCACGTGGTGTCCTTCTCTATCTCCTCCAATTAATTTTGAGTTTGTCAGATGTTAAATGACTACACTTTCTTCTCAGGTCCATTTACTTAGACTATCTTTCTCCATACTTTTATCTTGAATGTCTTCATGGTAAGGTGTGTTTCTTGGGTGCAGCACAGAGATGGACTTTGTTTTCTAATCTAATTTGTTACTTTGTGCCTTTTGACTAGTGAATTGAGACCACTAATATTCAAAGTTATCAATGAGCACTGTTTATTGATTACTGTTATTTTGTTGTTATGGTGTGGTTCCTCCCCCTTTGACTTATAATTCTTGAATTATTATTCTTTGTGTTTTCTTAGGTGTGGCTAATCTCAGACTAAGGTTTTCATCCTAGTGCTTTCTTTAGAGCTGAATTGATAGATATTGCTAAAATTTGGTTTTCTTGTGGGATGCTTTTCTTTCTCATGCACAGTGACTGATAGTTTTGCTGGGTATAGGAGTCTGGGCTGGCATATTCCATTCTTCCAAGTTTGTAGCAGATCCATCCATGTCTTTCCTCTCCACTTAGAAGTCAGGTGTTATTCTAGTAGGTCTCCTTTCATATGTTACTTGGGTTTTGTCTCAGTTAGGGTTTTATTGCTGTGAAGAGACACCATGACCAAAACAACTCTTATAAAGGAAAGTACTTGATTGGGTCTGGCTTACAGTTTCAGAGGTTAGGGTTAGCTCCATTATTGCCATGGCAGGAAGCATGACAGTGTGTAGACAGTGCTGGAGAAGAAGCTGAGAGAGTTCTATATCTGGATCAGCAGGCAGCAGGAAGTAACTGAGACACACTTCTTCCAACAAAGCTACACCTACTCCAAAAGGCCATACCTCCTAATAGTGTCACTCCCTGAGGGCCTATGGGAGCCATTTTTTTTTAAAACCACAGTCTCTTCCCCTTGAAGCTTTCAGTATTTTTTGTTCTGTACACTTAGAGTTTTAGTTATGTGCCATGTGGAATTTCCTTCCTGGCCCCGTCTATTTAGTGCTCTATATGTTTCAAGTACCTTGACAGGCACCTCTTTCTCTATGTTGGAAAATCTTCTCCTATGATTTTGTTGAAATTATTTTCTGTGCCTTTGAGCTGGATTTCTTCACCTTCTCTCATTCTTATTATTTATAGGTTTCATCTTTTTGTAGTGTCCCAGATTTACTGGATGCTTTGTGCCTAGATTTTTAGTTTTTAGATTTAGCATTTTCTTTGACTGAGATATCCATTTTCCCTACCTTATCTTCAACACCTGAGATTCTCAATTCATGTTTTGTAATTTGTTGGTGAGTCTTACTTCTGAGATTTTTTTTTTATTCTTTTGCTTGACTTCCTAAATTTTTTTATTTCCAGTTTTATTTCAGTTTGGATTTTCTCTAGCAACTCCATTTCTACTTTCAGGTCTTGAATTGTTTTTATTATCACATTCCACTCTTTCTGTTTTCTCAGACTTAATTAAAGAATTGTCTTAGTCAGGGTTTCTATTCCTGCACAAAACATCATGACCAAGAAGCAAGTTGGGGAGGAAAGGGTTTATTCAGCTTACACTTCCACATTGCTGTTCATCACCAAAGGAAGTCAGGACAGAACTCACACAGGGCAGGAACTTGGAGGCAGGAGCTGATGCAGAGGCCATGGAGGGGTGTTGCTTACTGGCTTGCTTCCCCTGGCTTTCTCAGCTTGCTTTCTTATAGAACCTAGGACTACCAGCCCAGGGATGGCACCACCCACAAGGGGCCCTCACACCCTTGATCTCTAATTAAGAAAATGCCTGACAGCTGGGTCTCATAGAAGTGTTTCCTCAAGGGAGGTTCCTTTGTCTGTGATAACTCCAGCTTGTGTCAAGTTGACACACAAATCCAGCTAGTCCAGGATTTTTTTTTTATATCCTCTTTATGGTCCTTGAACATATTCACAACTGCTCTTTGAAGTCTTTATCTTGTGCTTCAGGTATGTTGCATTTCTCAAGTCTTACTGTAGCAGGGTTACTCAGTTTTGTGCCTGGATTTTTTAAGATTTAATATTTTAGTCCGCCTGGTGAAGGCGTACAGTCTTGACTATTCACGTCTGTTTTTGTACTGGTGTCTAGGTGTTGGTAATGATGACGCTTGGGGTGGTTATAGGTGTTGCTATCCGGCTGGTCCATTGTTGGGTATGTGTTCCATTCCTAGGGTTCTGTTGCCCTCTCTGGATCTTAGAGAGTGTGACAGCTGTGGTTTCTTGCTAGAGGGTGCTTCTCGGGTGGGTGGCAGAAAGGAATAGTGATGGGCTAGGAGAGAAGTCCGAGAGGGGCTGTGGAAAAGGGGTAGGGAATCTTGTCCCCAGGGAATCCAAGGTGTGATGGGAGAAGAGGCTCTTGCAAGGAGGTTGCAATAAGACGAAGGATGAAAGAGCAAGGGGGACACTAGGTCTGAATCAAGAGTTGGGGTTGCCAGTGAGTGGAGTTGAGGAGGAGAAGGGGCATCTGAAAACAGGCTGCTAAGGCCTTAGGGAGAGATCTGAATACAGGACAGGAAGGATAGTGGAAACCAGATACCTGAGTTCCAGCCAGCTGTGGTCACCTGGTGTCCCAAGGAGAGATTATTTCTTGGTATTGACAGCTGACACGAAGGAATAAAGATGAACTGGGAGGAAGGGATGGGAGGGCCAGGGGAAGAGCTAAGCTGGGTTCTCCCTAAGAAGTGGGGTCTCCAAGGAAACCAAGAGGGTCTTTAAACAAACATAGGCTGCATAACGAAACCCCATCTAAAAATTACAAATAAATAAACAAATGAATAAAAACAAAAATGTGAGAAGAAATGTTTAAAACCAGGTAAAATTTCTCTTTCTATCTCTATGAAGCAGACTCAGACCCATGAGAGGACGTGGGGAGAGAGTATAAGTAGGACCCCTTGACAGTGATAGTGCGATTGTCTGGCTAGCTGTGCAAACGCTTTGTTGGTCTCAGGTCTTCACTGATCTTCACTGCCTTGAGAGAGGCATGAGGGAGAACTTCTCCTGGCTTTCCCGCTGGTTCTGGTTGCTCCCGCTGATTCGCTGATTCAGCGGAGGCCTGGCTGTTTCTACTGGATTGTTCCCCAGCTGCTGATTTGTGTTTGTTGACACTCTTTGAACTGGACTGCTGGTATCCTGACAACAGAGATTGTAATTGCCCCAAGCAACTACTTCTAAACAGGTCCACATCCCCTTGTCTTATTTGCTATTTTTTTCTCCCCTACCTTTGGACAGTGGGGTAGATAGGGGGTTGGGGGGGGGGTCAAAGCATTTGAGAGCCTTTATTAAAGTACGTTTTGAAAAAACCTAAATCTACACACATCCATTAATTAATTTAAGGTATTTAAATAATTAATAAATACAACAAATACAGTACTTTTGTTGTTGTTTGTTTGTTTGTTTTTTGAGACAGGGTTTCTCTGTGTAGCCTTGGCTGTCCTGGAACTCACTCAGTAGAGCAGGCTGGCCTAGAACTCAGAAATCTGCCTGCCTCTGCTTCCCAAGTGCTGGTTGATTAAAAGCATGCGCCACCACTGCTTCACAACACAGAGTTAACCAGAGTATTTACTGTATAACAGTTATTATACTAACTGCAGGTTTGTAGAATTAATCGCTGTGACAGTGGTTCTCAACCTCCCTAATGCTTAATTCAGTTCCTTATGTTGATCTGATTCCAGTCATCAGATTATTTTCTTTGCTACTTCATTAGCTGCAATTTTGCTGCTGTTATTAATCATAATATAAATATAGGCAGATGGCTTTAGGTGACCCCTGTGAAAGGGTTATTTGACTCCCAAAGATGTAGTGACCCAGTGCTCTGTGATAACATGGAATGCATGACAGACACCAAATTGTACCACTAAGTGAAGTTGGCATTATAAAATGGACCACATGATGTATGGGCCTTTCGACTAGCTTGTGGGAAGAGGTTTGGCACTTTGGGTTAGAAATACCCTTGAATGCTGGGAGCAGAGGTCATAGGCCATTCTGGTAGGACCTTAGAAATCAAAACTACAGAGAGAAATATGGACTCTGGGGGTCTGGATTGTAAAGTTTCCGAAAGGAGCAAATGCTTTAACAGGAACTGTGATAGGAGATACTCACCTTTCACCTAGCATTGTGGCCAGAGAACCTCAGTGAAGCTGAATTTAAAGATGATGGACTAATTCAATTGACAGAGGAAATTTCAAGGCAGGCTGATATTCAGGCTGGTGTTGAAGAAGCAGCTGTAGTTGATAAAGAGATCCGGATGGTAGAGACTTTCTACACACACACACACACACACACACACACACACCCACTGCCTTGGGAGATGGGCAAAGTATCCTGGGAGCAACAGCCTACTCTTCAGAGATTCCATCCTGTGATGCTCCAAATTCTTTTAAAGGAGAAAACTCTAAGCTGAAGGAGGCAGCTAAGAGGTCATTTCTCCAGTGCCAGCTCACGGAAGCTAATACAGCTGTGGTCCAGGCACAGGTTCCTTTTCACTTGGGGGCACAGCTTGGCAGCAGCCTGCATGTTCTTTTGGTTTTGAAGTTATAGAGAATGCAAGGCAGAGGGGCTCCTGGAAATCACCTGGAGTGCTGGATAGATTGTGTCAACAAGCTAAAGTCATTTGAGAGGAGGGAACCTCAATTAAGAAAATTCCTCCATGAGATCAGGCTGTAGGGCATTTCCCTCTGATTGGGGGAGAGTCGAGCCCACTGTGGGCGGTGCCATCCCTGGATTGGTGGATCTGGGTTCTGTTGGAAAGCCGGCTGAGCAAGCCTTGAGGAACAAGCCAGTAAGCAGAACCCCATCCCTGGTCTCTGCACCAGCTCCTGCCTCGGGGGTTTCTGCCCTCTTTGAGTTCCTGTTCTGACTTCCTTTGCTGGTAAACAGTAATATGGAAGTGAAAGCGAAATAAACTTTTTCCTCTCCTTTTGTTTTGGTCATGGTGTTTTGTCACAGCAACAAAAACGCCAGCTGAGATGCTTGAGGTCAGGCGATGTGGGGCGGGGCGGGGGGGGGGGCGTGCGGGGGCGGGGGCAGAGCGCCTGCCAAGAAACCTCAGTTACAATGGAGATGCCAGAACCAAGGGAGCTAGGGAAGGTTGCTGAAGGTACAGAACAGAGTCATCCCAGGAGGGAATTTCTGTGTGCCGAGGGCAGCAGACCTGAAGTAGTCAGGGGACCCACATCTTTTGGAGCCAGTTGATTACATTATAGCTCCAGATCCTGGGCATGGAGCTTGAACGAGTAGATATTTTCCCTGTTGGATTTCAGCTTGCCTTGCTATGATAGTACCTTGATTCTTCAGTTTTGAAATAGGAATGCCTACCCCATGATGTTATATGTTGGAAGTTTGTTTTATTTTTTAAGAAAAAAGATTTTTTTTAAAAAAAAAAATTTTACATGTATGTCTGTGCTCCATGTCCATTCAGTGCCTGAAAAAGCCAGAAAAGGGCGTCAAAACTTCCTAGAACTGTTACAAGAGGTTGTTAGCCACCATGTAGGTGCTGGGAACCAAACTCGGGCCCTCCGCAAGAATACCAAGTGCTCTGAACTCTTGTATTTTATATTTATATTATTTATATTTATAATTAGTTTATTTATTCACTTTATATCCCAACCACTGCCCCCTCTTGTCTGTCCACAGTTCCTCCTCCCAGCTCCCCCTCTCCCTGCCCTTCTCTGAGAGAGTGGAGGACCCCTCTGTGTATCCCCCACCCTGGTACTTGGAGTCTCTGCAGGGCTAAGTACATCCTTTCCCACTGAGGCCAGACAAGGCAGCCCAGTTAGGAGAATAGGATCCATAGGCAGACAGACAACAGCTTTAGGGACAGCCCCTGCTTCAGTTGTTGGGGGACCCACATGAAGACCAAGCTACACATTTGCTACATATGTGCACAGAGGCCTAGGTCCAGCCTGTGTATGCTCTTTGGTGGTTCAATTTCTGAGAGCCCCCAAGGGTCCAGGTTAGTTGACTCTATTAGTTTATCTTTTTTTGTTTTGTTTTTGTCTTTGGTTTTTCGAGACAAGGTTTCTCTGTGTAGCCCTGGCTGTCCTGCAACTCACTCTGTAGACCAGGTTGGCCTCGAACTCAGAAATCCGCCAGCCTCTGCCTCCTAAATGCTGGGATTAAAGGCGTGCGCCACTGCCCAGCGAGGAATTTCTATTCCTTCCAGGACCCTCAATGGAAGAGTTCTCCTAACTTTTCCTTGAGACTCCAGAGTTCTTTCCAGTGTTTGACTGTGGATCTTTGCATTTGTTTCAGTCAGCTGCTGGGTGGAGGTTGTCAGAGGACAGTTATGCCAGCCTCCTGTCTGCAAGCATAAGAGTGTAACATTAATAGTGCTTACCCTTGGGATGGGTCTCAAGTTGGGTCAGTCATTGGTTGGCCATTCCCTCAGTCTCTGTTCCATTCCCCATCCCTGCATTTCTTGTAGACAGGACAAATTTTGGGCTGGAAGTTTTGTGGGTGGGTAGGTGTCCCTATCCCTCTGCTGGGGGTCCTGCCTGGCTATGGGAGGTGGTTACTTCAGGTGGCATGTCCCCACTGCTGGAGTCTCAGCCTTTATAAGTACTCACAGTTGAGAAATATTGGATTCCATAATATGTTCCAGGACAGATGGGCCTATGTAGAGAGACTTTATCTCAATCAATTAATCAACCAACCAACCAACCAACCAACCAACTAATCAAGCTAAACCCATGAACTCATTGCTTTCTGCTACTGATTCCGGATGAACTGTGACCAGCTCTCTTGGGTTCCTATCACTGAGATTTCTCTGTTACGATGGACTGCAGCCTAGAATTGGGGGTTAAAATAGACCCTGCCTTCACTGCTCTTCTCTTGTCAAGACATTTTTTATCACAGCAACAGAAAGGATCCTAAGGTGGACATTGTATGAGGAGTTGTGTTGTCACCAGGTAGCGCAGAGAGCAAAGTGCAGCGACACACATGTCTGAAAGTGGTATAACCAAGTCTGTCACTTTGTTTTGCTAAGAAAATTAACCTCA
This sequence comes from Montemys delectorum, assembly GCA_019843815.1. Classification (NCBI taxonomy): domain Eukaryota; kingdom Metazoa; phylum Chordata; class Mammalia; order Rodentia; family Muridae; genus Montemys; species Montemys delectorum. The sequence continues at coordinate 20,922 of JADRCD010175640.1, read as the reverse complement.
AAATGCAAATCAGAAGACATTTGAGCACTAGAAATCCGCCCATCCTGTTCAAAGGTGTATGACAATTTCATGTTCTTTGTCATAATAGTTTTTCCATGAGCTTGTTCTCAACAAGTGAAGCCTATTGGTCTGTGCCTGTGGCTCCTTTGAAACTACAGATCAGTGGAGATAAGACCTTACCACCACTGTGTTTTCTTTCTTTCTTCCTTCCTTCCTTCCTTCCTTCCTTTCTTTCTTTTCTTTTCTTTCTTTTTTTTTTTTTTTTTGTTTTTGTTTTTGTTTTTCGAGACAGGGTTTCTCTGTGTAGCCCTGGCTGTCCTGGAGCTCACTCTGTAGACCAGGCTGGCCTGGAACTCAGAAATCTGCCTGCCTCTGCCTCCCAAGTGCTGGGATTAAAGGCGTGCGCCACCACCTCCCGGCTCCACTGTGTTTTCTATTCCCATAGAAGATCTATGCCTTAATTAGGGTTTTACTGCTGTGAACAGACACCATGACCAAGGTAGCTCTTATGAGGACAACATTTAATCGGGGCTGGCTTACAGGTTCAGAGGTTCAGTCCAGTATCATCAAGGTGGGAGCATGGCAGCATCCAGGCAGACATGGTGCAGGAGGAGCTGAGAGTTCTACGTATTCATCTGAAGGCTGCTAGTTGAAGACTGGTTTCCAGACAGTTAGGGTGAGGGTCTTAAAGCTCATATCCACAGGGCCACACCCACTCCAACAGGGCCACACCCACTCCAACACCTTCTAATAGTGCCACTTCCTGGGCCAAGCATATACAAACCATAGCAGTATATCTTCCCATTTTCTTTCATTTTTCATTAATTTCTCTTTGTTTTATTTTCATGTTTTGTAGCATTCAATAAACAGATTGTAGAAATCTTTTGTCAAAAATTTCCCTACTTCATATTTTGATATAATTGTACATATTAGTGTCTTACACATTTTGTGTCTCCAGATGTTTTTTCTTGCTATATAGAAATATCTTTGATTTACAAAAAAAAAAAATCTTATAGTGAACAAATATGGAAAACATATAAACTTTATTATGTTACTACTTTTGTTGCCAGCAAGAGTGTGAACCAGGTGTTTCTAGGTCTTTGGCCTCTGATGCAAAGAACTGAAAGAAGAGCTTACACTGATTTGCAAAAATTGCAAACTTTTGATTCAAAGCAAGATTGACAGTGAGCCTCTGAGTGAAGAACTCAAGAGCTTCAGTTATTATTTAGGGGCTTTCTTCTATGGGGTTCAAGAGAATGAGCAGTTTGGTTCCTAGGGGCATAGTTTGGGTGCTTCTCCATTTGATTGACAGCCTTTTCTCACTATGAACGCCCCTTCCCATAAACCCCTGCTTCCAGTCATGTACATAAATAACCACTTATGCATCGGCATAAGGTGGCAAATCAGGATTGTTCCCAGAAGTCCACTTGGGAACACAGTTTTGTATTATGTACAAAAGCCAGTCAGGCCGGATTATCCCGTTGACGTTGTCGGTAGTCTCCAAGTGTACTGCGAGTATGTCTACATAGACTCTTTAAGTTCGATGGTTGTTAAAGGGAGGAATGAGGTCTGCATGTAGCTCTGTGCAGGTAGGGTCCGAGGTTGCTGACAGGTTTCTGGGTACCTTGTTTGGAGAAGTGTGTGTGTGTGTGTGTGTGTGTGTGTGTGTGTGTGTAAGAGAGAGGCAGAGACAGACAGACAGAGAGAGATAGTCAGCAACAGAGACAGAGAGAGATACAGAGGACAGAGGCAGAGAGACAGAGAGAGATAGACAGCAACAGAGACAGAGAAAGAGAGAGAGAGATACAGAGAACAGCCACAGAGAGGCAGAGAGACAGAGGCAGAGAGACAGAGAGGCAGATGCAGAGAGGCAGAGAGACAGAGGCAGAGAGACAGAGAGGCAGAGAGACAGAGAGGCAGAGGCAGAGAGGCAGAGAGGCAGAGAGACAGAGAGGCAGAGGCAGAGAGGCAGAGAGACAGAGGCAGAGAGGCAGAGAGGCAGAGGCAGAGGCAGAGAGACAGAGAGGCAGATGCAGAGAGGCAGATGCAGAGAGGCAGAGGCAGAGAGGCAGAGACAGAGAGACAGAGAGGCAGATGCAGAGACAGGCAGAGAGGCAGAGAGGTAGAGGCAGAGAGACAGAGGCAGAGAGTCAGAGAGACAGAGTCAGAGAGACAGAGGCAGAGAGGCAGAGAGGCAGAGAGGCAGAGAGACAGAGTAAGTATCATACCAAGCCCATTTGAGTCCCAAGTTGCTAAACTATTTTCTATACTTGCCTGGTTCAGCTTTAGGTATGCAGTTCAGTGTTTTATCTTTTTGTTTTTTTGTTTTGTTTTTGGGGACAAGGTTTCTCTGTGTAGCCCTGGCTGTCCTGGAACTCACTCTGTAGACCAGGCTGGCCTCGAACACAGACAGTTCGATGTTTTAAAGTTCACTAATAATGTTGGATAGCCAACACTATCATCTTCAGAGCCTTTTCATCTTGCATAACCAAATTTCCTCTAACTGTTAGACAACTTATTTCTTTCTCCTCTTGTTCCCTCGCCACTGGGGACCCCCACTCTGCCCTCTGCTGCTGAGTCAGACTGCAACGCCCACCTCACTAATCGAAAGCAGGCATTGCCTGTGTTTTGATTGCCTTATTTATTTCATTCAGCACAACGCCCTCCAGGCGTCTCACGCTGTAACATGTGTCAGCTTGTCAGAGTCTAGCCCTCGCTCCCTTTGGCAGCATAGTCTTCCCTGTGTAGCCCAAAATGGCTTCGAGCTCAAGATCCCTTTGCCTCAAGTTCCTAAACATTGGGATTATGTATGTAATGTTGTACCCCATCACACCTGGCAAGTGGAAGGGTTCTAACTATAAATTTTATTACGTTGATAGCATAAGACTCTGGGAATAGTAGTAGGGAGGGTCACAGAATTCATGACTTGTCTGGACAATAGAGCATGTTCGAGACCAGCCTGGGGAACTTAGTAAGACTCTTTGTCAAAATAAAAAGTTACAAAGTTAAAATCGGGTCTGGGGATGTATTTATATCTATGTCTATGTCTATGTCTATGTCTATGTCTATGTCTATATATCTATATGCTAATCTATCTATCTATCTATCTATCTATCTATCTATCTATCTATCTATCTGTCAGTGGTCAAACACTTGCCTAGCTTGCATCAGACCCTGAGGTAACTTCTCATTACTGCCAAAAATAAACAACAATAACATTAAACCCAAATAACCTGCTTTCTTACTGTAAATTATTATCTTTCAAGAAAAATTTTCTTTGTAAGTTTTAGAGTTACATATCGGCATGAAGTTATTCATTATATTCCTCATTCTCTTTCTCCGCCATCTTCCGCCCCCATTTTTTTCACCCCTGCCCCTCAGTCTCACATAGGCCAGGCTAGTCTTGAACTTACTGTGGTTGTCAAAGACGACCTTGAACTTCAGATTCTCCTGAAGCCCCCAGGGTGCTGGAGTCACAGGTGAGTGCCACAGCTGCAGCAAGCTTATACAATGCTTTGTGAGTGGTAAGCAAGTGCTCAGTCAGCTGAACCACATCCCTGACCCTTTTATCTGCCTTGCTTTCCGTATCGATTGGTGAACCCCAGTCTCTCGCCCAGATTGGCCTGGAAGTCATAGTTTTTGGTTTCATTGGGCTTTCCCTGTTTCTCTGCTTTTTGTCTAATTGATTACTGTTAGCTATAATTTTCTCTATTCTGCTTACCATGGGAATTATAATTCCTTTTAAAATGTTTTAAATTGGATGCTTAGTTAATTTAAGACATTTGCTCTCTAGAGTCGGGGGGATACTGGACATTCTACTAAAAAGCTATAGCCGCAGCCACCACTCTGTCCATGCAGCCCTTGAGTGTTCTAAATTTTCTCCTATGTACAGATTTAGCTGTATTCAAGAAACTTGTATGTTCCTTTTTCATTTTCATTCAATAAATTATTTCTCTTATAACATTTTTGACTAGTATATTGTTTGATTTGTATATATTTGATGATAATTGCAGATCCATTTTATTTTCAATTGTCTTATTTCACTCTCTTAGTTTTATTATTTTTATTTGTTATTCTAGAGTTTCAAATATGCACTTTTAGCTCACTATAGCCTCCCTTTAATATTATCCACTAAATATATAGATAGTGTATATTAAAAAAAAACTTATGATGGCTGTTACCATCCCTAGAAGAAAGTAATCCATGTTACCTCTACGTAAGCTCGTTTGTTTATTTGTGTATGTGCTTAGGAAATGTTTTCCCCCATTGGTTGTGATTAGTTGGTCAGTTGAATGGTAATATCCACTTTGTGCTCCCCAGATAACACAGACACACTGCCCCGGAGAAAGGCTTACATTTTTAAGTGCTAGACTCTAAGACACAGGAACCCTATGGAGACTTTTCATGTCTAAATATATATTTCTTTTATTTTTGGAACTACCTACCCCAAAGAGGTAAGCATTCCCTTCTTTTCAAAAATGGGGAGACAAAAAAAAACCCGGAAAGACTGAGGGGAGACTGAGGGGAGACTGAGGGGAGACTGAGGGGAGA
>JADRCD010175640.1:0-16361 GCA_019843815.1 Montemys delectorum | reverse complement strand
GAGACTGAGGGGAGACTGAGGGGAGACTGAGGGAGACTGAGGGAGACTGAGGGGAGACTGAGGGGAGACTGAGGGAGACTGAGGGAGACTGAGTGTCCTGTGGTCATGGGAGATGACTGAAGCCCACAGTAAGGAAAGTCAGCACTAGAATTCAGGCCTTACTGGCGGGCAATGATTTAAATAGTTAAGTTTTTCGTGTGTGTGTGTGTGTGTGTGTGTGTGTGTGTGTGTGTGTAGTCATTTTTCTATGCATGTTCAAAAGAATGAACACATGGCTTTCCAAAATGGATGTTAGCGTTTTAAAAATCAACCCATATGGTTTTCAAAGTAGAAACACACTCAGCTTACAGGAACTAAAGTCACTTAAATCTCATTAGTCAAAAACAACTACTTAATACCTTCATGTTCTCCTTATTTTTTTCCAGTAAATTGTTCCTTCTAAAGATTTATTTTTATTTTATGCATATAAGTGTGTTGCCAGCAGGACATCTGGGTGCCATGTAGTGTCTGGTGCTCATGGAGCCAGAAGCAAGCACCAGATCCCTGGAGCTGGACTCACAGACACTTGAGAACTGCCATGTGGGTGCTGGGAACAGAACCTGGGCCTTCTCGGGAGCAGCGAGCGCCTTAACCACTGAGCCCTGACGCTGGCCCCTCAATTCTCTTTTGTACAGTTTTAGCTTATAATATACGAGATTTTAAACAAAAGTTTGTATGGATGGCAAAAGAAGGGCATGGTGACAAGTGTTCGTCATTCAAATTACGTACGGGTTTTAGAGAGGCAGACAGCAGTCACACAGCCTCTATGTTCACTCGTAAGGCCAGTAAATCCATGCAAATCTTAAAGCCTGCGCTGTGGTTACCCTGTTTGTTTGTTTCTGATTGTTTTCTTTTTTTGTATTCCAGTGGGTCTAAATCACATATATAAGTATAACAAACATTCAGCCATATTCTTCAGAGAGAGAAGGATAACAGCTAAGACTGATTATTTTGTGTGTGTCACAGTGAAAAATATTTTTGAAACATTTTGCACACTTAAGTTTATATGAAAATGGGCATTATTGATAGTGACTTGAGGAAATTCTAATTGGTAAAGCAGGGTTGATCTTGACTTACTAAACGTCCAGAGAGTTTATTGTCAGACTTTAGTTGTGCGTGAAGTTGCAGTTATTTTTAACAGTTTCTGGGGGAGTGTCGATGGAAGTTTACACGTGTTGCTGAAGGCAAGTGTGAAGTTAGCTGCAGCGGAATGTCAGAGATATTGAGACAGTTTCCTCCTGATTAGACAGTTGTGATGCAGAATGAAATCACGTCAGAAGTTCACAGAAGTTCACAGAATCCCTCTTTGAAAGCTATCTGTGGGAGCCTTCAGGCATTGATCCTCGCAATACAATGTTATTAACTTGCTTTAAAGGTATTTTATCGATTAAACATTAAATTATACTTAATCATACATTTCACATTTTACTGCTCCTAATATTTTTATAAATCCTTAGGATTTTCCTTTTTTTTTCTTTCTTCCTTCCTTCTTTCCTTTCCTCCCTCCCTCCTCCCTTCCTTTTTCCTTCCTTCCATCCTTCCTTTCTTCTGAGACAGGGTCTCTAGCAGTGTGTGTTAACTTCAAACTCTATGTTGCTGAGATGATCTTGAACTCTGCCCCTCTTGTCTTCACCTCCTAAATCCTAGTGGGATCACAGATGAGCGCCCCTGTCTGGTTAAATGTTAATATAACTGCATTTTCCTTTTTCCTTAAGAAAGTAGAAATTCTTCAACATTTCTAGCAGTTCTGTTCATACTAAATTGTCCTAGTTTAAATGAGTCTGTTTGAAACTATTTTATTTTACTTCCATTTCTGAAGCCAGGTGTGGTAGGGTACACCTTTATTCCCAGCACTTGAGAGGCAGAGACAGGTAGATTTCTGAGTTCGAGGCCAGCCTCATCTTCAGAGTGAGTTTCAGGACAGCCAGGGCCACACAGAGAAACCTTGTCTCAAAAAAAGCAAACCAACCAACCAACCAACCAACAAGAATTCTATGTTTATTGTTAACATTCTCAAGTCTTTTTTTTTTTTAAGATTTATTTATTTATTTATTTATTTTATGTATATGAGTACACTGTAGCTGTATAGATGGTTGTGAGCCACCATGTGGTTGTTGGGGTTTGAAATCAGGACCTTGAGAAGAGCAGTCAGTGCTCTTAACCGCTGAGCCATCTCTCCAGCCCCATTCTCAAGTCTTAATATGCACTTCCTTTTTAGCTGCATGATTTCATGAAAAGCCGGATATAATTTCTATCTTTGTTGACGTGTGTGTGTGTGTGTGTGTGTGTGTGTGTGTGTGTGTGTTTTCTCTGGCAGATGTTAGGTGTTCTACTGGATTTCAACAACTTTACTATAATGTAATCCTTAAATCCATTGCCAAATTCTGAAGATGTATGAGAAAGAATGCTAACAAACCTCAGTGTGGTTACCCATTTCCCCGATTTGTTGAATTGTAGGTTGACACTTTTCTTCTATTTGGAGCCTTTGCAGCTATGAATGCTTCAGAAGCTCCTGCTCCCTGTGGCCCAGAGAGAACTGACTCATCCTCACTGTTAGGAGACTGCACGCTCCTGCTGAATAAGGTTCTTCCGTCCTTGCACAGATGGGGCGACTTCCGGTCTCGTGGAAGCTCTGGGAAAACACTGCCTCCCCCTTTGAAATGCTTTCTTTCTGAAGTTAGTTTCGTTAGTTTGTTCTCAAATGGGTGCAATTCAGCACGTCTCCCAACAGTCTGGAGTTGTACCTTCTGGCTCTCTGCCCTTCGATGCCATGGGCTACCAAATCCTGATAGTTGTCTTTCCAAGTCAGCAGTATTTCTTGAGCTGGCGCCTGGAAACTATGACAATACGGTAGGTGGGGGCAGTTGTATGACTCAGTTTGTTTGTTTTTCTTACCTTATGGATTACTGTCTTACACTGGTCTGTTGTTGTTCATTGTCTAAAGATTGTCTCACCTATTCTGTGAGATTTTCCATTTGTACGAGGAAGGGAGAAGAAGAAATCCAGCCCCTCCTACTCTGCCACGGCAATAGCAACTGTTCTTACCTAGAAAGAGTTTAAAAACTGAACAGAATTCATCTCACCCTCAGAAATTCAGTATTAGGGAGGTCTGGTGTGGAATTACAGACCCTTCCAAGTACTCAGGTGACCGTGACACTCAGCTATTGCTGGATATCTTGATACGTGAGGTGGTCTTGCTCATATATTTTCTGTTTAAATGGAAGGTCATATGCTTACATTCTTTAAAAAACAAACAAACAAACAAACAAACCAAAAACGTTTTCTTGTTCCAAGAATGAGGAGAGTAGCTGGTTACTCAGCTTGAGGAGAATTAGGGTGGCTCAGACAGAGTATGAATAGTGTGAAAGAAGCAGTGTAGGGGCCAGAGAGCACCAGTCAGCATCCGTGTCTCTTGGAGAAAATCTAGACATCAGTCTATCATCTGGAGTTTGGTTGTACATATTGTGCGTATAGGAGGAAGCTCTAGGTTACAAAGACACCGACCAGAGCTGTGTCTGTTCAGGAGTGTTTAGGGGACAGGCACACAAATTCCCAAAGACAAAGAATGAGTGATTCAACCCAAGATGCCACTACTTTTTGTCTCAAATCTCTGCCAAATTCTGGAGCTGCACAAGAAGGTGGTTTAAGAAGCCAAGTGGAGGGGCTAGAGAGATGGCTCAGGGGTTCAGAGTCGTTGCAGTTGGATTTATGAAGCCTGGGTGGGGTTTATTTCTCAGAACCCATGTCAAGGACCTTACATCCACCTGTAACCCCAGCTGCAGAGGATCCTATACCCTCTTCTGATCACACACACACACACACACACACACACACAGTGACAAATCCTCAAAAGCCAAGCAGAGCAGCAGACTGGCCTTTTTGGGTAGACCTGTGGACACGAGGAAGCTGGATGAGAGTGAAGAAGCAAGCATGCCTCCCAGCTGCAGTCCTGGGAGCCGAGCAGAGACTAATAACGAACCCTTGATAAGATATGACCTCAGCTAACTCAGTCTGTGGTTTGATAAGGAGCGGTCTTCCCTTCACTGCCTTGCAGAGGGCAGGCCAAGCCTTTGCTGGATGTGTAGGGTGCCAGCCCCAGCCCCTACATTTTAGTAAGAAATTACCAGGCAAGCCGGGAGTCAGAGCACACGGGGACGGCCCGGCGGTTACAGGAATCAATAAAGGCTTTAAAATAATAGGGATCGATGTGTTCAGGAAAATAGACGCAAAGGTAGAGAAAAATACATAGAAAGGTAAATTTTCAAAATGAATTGGATTTATTTTTGCAACCATCTGATAATGTGACAGCTTAAAATATGAGCAAGATTAAGGTTCAACAGCTCGCTAGAAAATACACGTTGTCTTAGTCACTTTCCTATTGTCGTAAAATACCATGACCAAAAGCAATTTGGGGAGAAAAGAGTTTATTTCAGCTTATTTGCTTTTTATTTATTATTATTATACTTCCAGGAATATTCTGTCACTGAGAGAATTTCAAACAGAACTGGAATAGGGCAAGCACATGGAGGCAGGAGTTGATACAGAGATCGTGGAGGGGTGCTGTTTACTGGCTTGTTTCCTATGGCTTGTTCACCCTGCTTTCTTACAGAGCCCAGACCCCTTATCCCAGAGGTAGCACCACCACAATGAGCTAGCCCCTCTTACATCAAATCACTCAAGAAAATGCACCACAGGCTTGCCTACAGGCCAATCTGGTGGGGGCATTCTCTGTCTCTGTCTCTGTCTCTGTTTCTGTCTCTCTTTTTTGGATTTTTGAGACAGGGTTTCTCTATACAGCTTCGCTGTCCTGGACTCATTATGTAGAGACCAGACTGACTGAACTCACAGAGATTCTCCTGCCTCTGCTCCCAAGTGCTGGGATTAAAGGCTTGTACCACTATGCCCAGCCAAGGAGGGGGCATTCTCTCAATTGAGGTTCCCTCTTCTTCCAAAACGACTCTGGCATGTGTCAAGCTGAGATAAAGCTAGTCAGTACACGTGTAAGTTGGTTTAAAAATGGAAAAAAGTGTGTGAGAAAAAAGATGTGCAATTAAAAAAAAATCTGACTATATATATGTGTCCTCAAAGAAAAAGAAATACGAGATTATCACTGAATTGTCCTAAAACAGATAAAACATAGCAAGCACAATATTGGATGTTATTATTTCACTTATAAACTCACGTGGGAGTGAATACAAGGGAAAACTCACGAGTACAACTTTTAAAAACTAAAAGTCAAGAAAACATAAAAACAACTCAGAACACAAACCATTTGAGCTTCCCCAGAGTGTCTGCTGAGAGCGGCTTCCAGCTCTCCCCAGAGACGCCAGGCTGGCAGATGTGCGAGCCGGCCCTTCAGACTGTGCCGCGTCGTGTTACCTGCCTATCATGCCGCCTGGAGACATCACTTCAGATTCTTTGTAGAAGTTGCTGTGATATAAACGGTATGTAATTACCGCATCGTATCATTTAGGCAATAGCGATGATGTCTATAGTCTGTGAATGTTCGGGTAGCAGCAGTTTCCCCCGTGTTTTTGACCCGTGTTTAGTTGAGTCTCTAGAGGAAGGAGTCATGGAACCTTTGGCTTCCTCGGAGCTGGCTGTGTCAGCACCAGTGCAAAGGAGTGTGGGAAAGCAGATGACGACGGGGAGGCAGCTTTAAAAGGCAAAGAATAAAAGCAGAGACAAACTTTGCCAAAGGAAGCCTAGAACCAATGTGAAGAATAATAAAGTTTATAGGAAACAGAATTTGTCACCAGCACAGCTGCGATAAAGCTCTAGACCCACAGAAATACACATTGGGGGAAAGAACAACATAAAAGCTTCAAATGTTGCTAAGTGTGGCTGAGTATAGACTGTACAGAATAGGACAGGAACTATAATGTCTTAGATACAAATATATATGTGCAATTGATATTCATGACAATAGTAAACTCAAATTTGTGAGGTAAGGGCTGTTGACAGAAAAGGCTGTTTTAAAAGATACAGAAAATTGTTTGCTCTGAGTCAAATAGGAATGGCCATGGGGCCTGAAAATGGAGTCATGCTACCCTGAACGACATGTTCTACTGTGGAAGAGGATACATGTATTTTTATAGTCGGAGAACATTAGAATGCTATAAGTTAATATATATGTCCAATTCATTGATGTGGTGGGGGCACTGGCTGGCTAAAAGAATTCTGGGAAATCTCTTTTATGAGTTTCAGATCACACAGCATTTAGGTTTAGAGTTGGTGGGGAGTAGAGGCCTCTTATAAGCTTGCTGATACAATCTGAGAATTTTCCCCAACAGAATCAGACCAGATAAAAAATTTAAGGTAATTGGCCATTAAAGGGCTTAAGATCGTAGAGGATAATTTTGTCCAGTGATGTTCCATCTCTCTACGATCACCAGAGACTAGCTATCTAATGTCTAGTAGTCTGCTGGAGTTTTAAGAAGGTTACCGAAGGAACCAGAGGAAGAAGAAAGGACCATCAGTGGGTGGGTGGGGAGCAACAGAGAAAGGAAGAGCACAATGGTAGGAAACAGTGATGGAGGCTTTAATTAGGAAGTGGGAGATTAATATGGAAGAGTGCTATGCCAAGCATGGCTCCAGGAGCACTGAGGGAACAGAGAAAGTCACACGACACAGAAAATCCGGGGTCAAGTGGTCTGGGCTCTTGGCTGGGGAACCTTTCGCACTTCAGAGCTCAGTCTGTTTATTATACAGAATTTCACAGAGAGGGGTTATTATATACAGATCAAGGAGACAGGTTTAGCCTATCTTGGTAGACACAGCCTCTGTAGGAGAGTCTCTGAAGGAGCTGTCTTCAGGCCATACCACAGTGGGGAGACAGCTATGGTGGACATTCCTACACACACAATCAACATCTGTAGCAGAGGAAGGCTTTGCTGTTCCCCCATCAGTCTGAGGCTGTTGGGGGTCCTTGTAAGTATCAGCAGCACACTCAGGTCTTCACTCACTCAGGGTCTCCTCTGCTCCTTACAGAAGACAGAGTGAGGAGGGGAGATATCAGTAAGGCTGTCTGAAAAAGTCACAAGGAATCATGTTGCTATTTACTTGCAATTACACATAATAGCTAAATTGTGTGTGTGTGTGTGTGTGTGTGTGTGTGTATACTATACTATTTTAGTCAGGGTTTGTATTACTGCAACAGAACACCATGACCAAAAAACAAGTTGGGGAGGAAAGAGTTTATTCAGCTTATACTTCCAGATCTATAGTTCATCACTGGAGGAAGTCAGGACACGAATTCAGCCAGGGGTGGAACCTGTACACAGGAACTGATGCAGAGGCCATGGAGGGGTGCTGCTTACTGGCTCACTTCCCATGGCTTGTTTAGCCTGACTTCATTTTTCTTTTTATCTTTTTTTTATTGGATATTTTATTTACATTTCAAATGTTGTCCCCTATTCTGGATCCCCCCTGGTTCTATGAGGGTATTCTCTCGCCCACTCCTGCCTCCCCACCCTTGAATTCCCCTACACTGGGGTATCGAGCCTTCACAGGACCAAAGGGCCTCTCCTCCCACTGATGGCCGACAAGGCCATCCTCTTCTATATATGTGGCTAGAGCCATGGGTCCCTCCATGTGTACACTTTGGTTGGTGGTTTAGACTCTGAGAGCTCTGGGGGGTCTGGTTGGTTGATATTGTTCTTTCTATGGGTTGCAAACCCCTTCAGCTCATTCAGTCCTTTCTCTAACTCCTCCATTGGGGATCTGGTGCTCAGTCCAATGGTTGGCTGCAAGCAAACGCTTCTGTATTTGTCAGGCTCTGGCAGAGCCTCTCAGGAGACAGCTACATCAAACTCCTGTCAGCATGCACTTCTTGGCATCCACAATAGTGCCTGTGTTTGTTGACTATGGGATGGATCCCCAGGTGGGACTGTCTCTGGATGGCCTTTCCTTCAGTCTCCACTCCACACTTTGTCTCCATATTTCCTCCCTTGAGTATTCTGTTCTCCCTTTTAAGAGGGATCAAAGCATCCACACTTGGGTCTTCCTTCTTCTTGAGCTTCATGTTCAGCCTGCTTTCTTACAGAATCCAGGACCAGCAGCCCAGGGATGACACCAGCCACCATGTGCTGGGACCTCTCCATATTGATCACAAGTGGAGAAAAATGCCTTACAGCTGGATCTCCTGGAAGCATTTTCTCAACTGAGGCTCCTTCCTCTCTGTTGACTCTAACTTGTGTCAAGTTGACACATAAAACTATCCAGTACATACATATAACACAAACATTATAAATACATATATAAATATAGTTGAAATAAAATATAGTTTTTAACCTGGGCTGGCAATGCTTCACGCCAAGAGCCATAAACTAATGCCAGACATGAGAAGCTCCTTTTCCAGTTGTTGGAAAGGGTTGTAACCAGGTTCCTAAAATATACAGCCTATTGCTGTTGCCCTTGCCTGCCTCCCAGAGGTTGAAGGTAAACCCTTATTGCTATAGGCACCATGTACTTTGTACGTAGGACCTACAGGATCAGAGCAGGATCTGAACCAAAGCCGCCTCCCCAAGTACTAGCTTTCATGGTTCCAGAAGGTACCGTGTAAGTTTCCAAGGGACTATGTAACCCATAGTCCTGTGGAGCTACTATGCCTATGAACTAGAATAGTGTATATAGCAGTATAGCATTATATACATACGGATGCAACAAGTGGCATTCACACCTTTGTGGTAACTAACGGTTTTTTTTTCCCCCGAGATGGGGTTTCTCTGTATAACCTGGAACTCACTCTGTAGACCAGGCTAGACTAGAACTCAGAAATCTGCCTGCCTCTGTCTCTCAAGTGCTGGGATTAAAGGCATGCACCACCACTGCCTGGCTAACCAACTGCTTTTTAAGACCTACTCAACAAGAGGGCACTGTACTATGCCTGGTACTGGAAACCTAGCCAGCAAATCAAGGGCTAGGGAAGTCAAGGGTCTTAAAGAAGAACATGTATTTTAAACAAGGGCTTATAGATTTTAATGTTTGATCTCTAACTACTGAAACTGTGTTGGGAAGATCAGGAGGTGCAGTTCTGTTGGAGGATGTGTGTCACTTGGATTGGGCTTTTAGGTTTCAAAACCAGAAAGGGTGGACAGATTTTTAAGAGCTAGGACGATAGGAAGTTTGCTGTGTGTCGAAGTTTGATCAGTTACTGTATTACATGCAAATGTACCAAATGTGAGGTTGTGTCTCCTAAGAATGTCTGAGAAGCTACAACTGTAAGTCTCATCAACATGGCTGCTTAAATGTGATCTGAGCAAAGTTGACACCAATAGACATGCTCACGTGGAAGGGCAAAATCAATCGTGTGGGGTCCTAACCGGAGACAAAAAACTGCAGCAACCAAAGGATGATTACAGAGGGAGGAACAGCCTTGCTGGGGGAGAGCTCCCAGATGGGCTGTCCCATTTATTTATTCATGGGTGTTTCTGTTTGCATGAATGTATGTCATGTGTGCTCAACGCATTCAGAGTCCAGAAGATAAGTGTTGGATCCCCTGGTGTTGGAATTATAGGCAGTCATCAACCATGTGACAAAGGCTGGAAATTGACAAGTCCTGGGGGAGAACAAGAAGTGATCTTAAACTGCTGAGCCATTGTTTCTGTTCCCATAAGTAAAATAGTATAATGAATTCAAGAGAAGTCAAGAAAGAACAAAAGACACAAAGTAGACGAATCGGAATTAAACAAAATACAAATATACCACGTATATGTCTAAATTTTACCCATTACATCACTATATTACATGTAAATATACTAAAAATATTTCCAGTGAAAACAGGATAAAGTTAGTCTCTCTGACTTTTGAACTGATCCGGAATGCATAAAGCGTGGTCACCAAAAATAGCTGAAAAGCAGGGGGTTCCGGAGCAAGTTATTAAAGGTGTGCAGAAGAACTCCTGGGGGGACTGGATGACTCATTAGGACTGAGTGCCAACCGCAGAAGGGCAGAATGGAATGTTGCTGACCAAAGGCTAATTACCTTGTCTTGAGCTAGCTTTAGTTGGGGACAGCCATTCTTTGCCTAGAGCGTCCTGTGACTAACAGATCAAAATCTTTTGAAATCTTAACTTAGTAGAATACTAGCATCCATTAACCCTAAAAGCTAAGAAGGTCATCAGATCGCATCTGAGGCCTATCAAAAAGCTACTTCTCTCAAGGACCCACCAATGTATTACAGACCTGCCTTGACTTATGACTTTTCTTTGTTCTGTAACACTATAAACTGCCAATCTGCCTCCATGTTGGAACGTGGAATTTGGGGGAACCTAAGCCTGCTCTCTCAGGCTGTGGTCACTCAGAATGGCTCCAGAAAACTTACTCTTATTCCTTTTAAGGTAAGAGCTGTGCTCTTTTTACTGACAGGTGTGGAGCCACAAATTGGGCCTCAGCAATCCATCCAGTTTTCAGTGGATGAGTCACCTGAATGGCAGCCAGGTACCTGCAAGGACCCATGGAGTCCAGCCACCTGCTCCTTCCTGAGGAAGAACATAGGGGAGCTATTTCCTGGGCTCTGGACCTCCCATGGTTTGGTTGCTGGTCCACTTGTTTATTCTGAGAGGTCTAATTAAGGATCCTAACCTGATAGCTACCCGTTTGTCTGCTTTCCAGTATTTCATATAAGGCTTCTGGTCTGTTTGCTTTGAAAGAATTTCATGGTCTAGACAGTTAGTTCACTTTTGTTTGATTCCAGTCTCTAATGGCAATTTGCTTTATGCCTTTTGAAACTCTGGTTTGTCTTTGAAATATTTTGACTTACTATCTTTCCGCCTTTGTTTCCTGACACTCCTCCTCAAATGCCCAGTTCTGCTTTCCCCGATGCTTCTCCTGTGACACTGCCAAGCCTGTAGCTTAGGAATTTTATGAGTGCTTGATCATAAAGACACCAAGAGGCACTTGTTCCCTCCCACCCAAAAAGTATCAGTGGAAACACCCCAAAATATGCACTGGCCTCGGGCCTAAGAGAGAACCCAACAAACACATCCCACACCTAAGTTAGAATAAACTTTATTGGCAATCCTGGGGAGACATGTAAGGGATTGACTGGTCACCCGGTGTCCTAAACACACTTACATTCATATAAACAGGCAAATAACCCGGAGGTCCAGTGGAGAGGATGGCTCAGAACTGAGAAAGCCGACCCTAAGATATTTCTCAGAACCAACCCAAAACACATTTTCCCCTAGCTAGCAATATTTCAGGAATACATATATCCTACACACACACACACATACACACACACACACACACACACACACGGAAAGGTTTCCAAAATGGAGGGAATGTTCAGGGATACTACTATCAATGGAAGGCCACAGCTCTCAGCCTAAGGGGGTAGGAGTTAATTCTGGAGCCATTCTGAGTGACTGTGGTCTAGAAACGCAGATTTAGGTTACCCCAAATTTCTCATTCCAATGTGGAAGCAGTTTGGTGAAGTTTTACAGTTTTACGGAACTAAGAAAGTCATAAATCAAGGCAAGTCTTAGATACATTGATGGGTATATCACAGAGGCAGTTGCAGTGAGATTGGGAACAACTTTCTCGACGTCCGAGATCCTCTGACGACACTCTCTGCTTTTGGACTGATGGAAGTAGGAGCCCTGTTAATAAATTACGAAAGGTTTTCACCTATTAACAGGCTATTAGTTGTGACACAGAGGTAGGCAGGGAATGGCGGTTCCGGAGCTCCAGCTAGCTCTGGCTTAGGTACTTAGCTTCTGGCCCTGTAACATTCCTCTCTCCAGTGTTCCGCACTTCACCCAGTCAACCCGTCTCTGCAGACACAGCTTCTTTCCAGTTCCCAGGCATACTTCTCTGCTTGCCCAGGGTCACATCTGTGCGTGTGTGGACTGCATGTTGTTTATTAACTATTATAAGGTCTCTCCTCTCTAGGAAGGCTCAGTCATAAGACCTGATGTAGCCGAGGCTGAGTGTGGCTGCAGCCTTCAGGACAGATGGCTGGCTGTAAAGCTACTGAGGAACTCCACATGGTACCAAACTATTAGTCATAATCCAGATCTGACTTATTTTTCTTGTACCCTTTATCTGACATAGCATTTGTATATGACTCATGGCAGTGCTACTAGATGTAAACTTAAGTCATCAAGGACACAGTGTGGCCTGATGGAGTGAAGGCAGCAGATGATGGACACATGTAGCTAAAATACCAAAAGTCTACATAATTTAAAACTAGATTGATTGTATTTCCCCCTCAGATTTATAGTTTTTTTTGTACTCTATGAGCTATCTCACTTATATTTAAATTCTTGGAAAATCATCTTTGGAAAGAGAAACTGTAGTATTGTTACTCCCTTTTTAACTAATAAAATGCAAATATAGTTCAATGAATTTTTAAATCCTGGCTAATTGTTTCATAGGACATTTTAAATACAAGAAACATCAGTACTTAAGGAATAAAACATCAAGAATGTAATTAGAGGCCGGGTAGTGGTGGCACACGCCTTTAATCCCAGCACTTGGGAGGCAGAGGCAGGTGGATTTCTGAGTTCCAGGCCAGCCTGGTCTACAGAGTGAGTTCCAGGACAGCCAAGGCTACACAGAGAAATCCTGTCTCGAAAAAAACCAAACCAAAGCAAAACAAAAAAATGTAATTAAGGATGGATACCTTTTGTATAATTTGTGTCAAAGAGTTGACATAAAGAGTTGGGTATCTCTAGCTAGAGTAAGAGGCTTTCAGATTTAATTAAAAAATACTAGAGGTGTCTTTTTAAAAAATACACACATGTCGGTTGCGGTGGCTCACACAGGTAGGATTTGCTGAAGGAGGAGGCAGGGGCAGAGGTGGGGGCGGGGTAGGGGTGAGGGCAGGGGCAGGAGGACCATGAATTTGAGGCCAGCCTGGGCTACATATTTTTTTAAGCTGGGCAATGGTGACACACTCCTTTAATCTCAGTACTTGGGAGGCAGAGGCAGACAGATTTCTGAGTTCGAGGCCAGCCTGGTCTACAGGGTGAGTTCCAGGACAGCCAGGGCTATTCAGAAAAACCTTGTCTTGAACAACCAAAAAAAAAATACACATACACATATATGTACACAACACATACAACACACACACACACACACACACACACACACATATATATATACAAAACACATACATATATACAAGGTAAGGTAGAATTTTTAAATATCACAACTTTAAGATCTAATTATAATCCTTTTCTTTTTAGATAGTCATTATATTAACTTTATATAGCAATTCTTTTTTGGAGAGTTATATCTATTTAGAATATTCCTGCTAAGTTAATAGTGATTGTGAAGTTGCTTTAATGGACAAGTATTTAAATCTGTTCTTCCAGTTTGGTCTACTAGGTAACCAAGTAGCATATCTTGGAAGGACTTTCAACTATGGTAATAAAATTGGAATCACACAGCCTTCATCTAAGATAAAGAAAACCAGATGACCTCATCAACTAACAAAAGGCATCCCAGCAAAAACTCCTTTTTGATGAAGAGATCAGGACTGGAGCCAGGTACTCCTCACTCACTCTCAGGATAGGAAACCCAGGGCCCTCAACTTTCTCACATCCTCTGAGGGCACATTCACAAGGACTTCAAAATGCTGGATGTTTGTCTAACACCACTGACAACTGAGTGCCCCCAGTAACTGAATATCTCTCACGTTGTTTCTTAAATACTTCTGTAATTAGAGTTTAAACATTGTTTATGATATTTAACATTCTGTCTGGTGAATTTCTAAGTGACAAAATAATACTAATGTTAGTTTCAATGAAGTTACAAATAAAGAAATTATGTCCTGGGCCATAGTCACTCAGAATGGATCCAGAATAAACTCTCTTATTCTCTTTAAGATGAGGGCTGTGGGGTTTTTGGTCAACAGAGGAAATAATCTTCAACTGTCTGAATTGTCTCAAAGATCAACAAACAAAACAAAAATCCCCCAAAGAACTCAAGAGTTACGCTAAACTCGGTCCTTTTGGACTGCAGGTGTATTTTTTAAAACTGGTTTCTCTTTGCTGCAAAACTTATAAAGATCTGTGAGCATGCCACTTAGTAATATATATCTAAAACAAACAAACAAACAAATGGGGGCATGCAAAAAAGGTGTTCATGTGTGTGTCCATTCTTGGAAGCCTGAGGATGATATTAGGTGTCTTTGCTCAACCATTCTCTACCATATTCCCTTGAGATGGTGGTGAACCCAACGAATCTTGATCTTGGTGATCATCCTGTCTCTAATTTTTTCTTCTAATAGTAATGGAATATAACCTGGGGTTTGTAAAGAAGTGATTTTGGGTGAGTCAATAAACTTCTCCACAACTGCTTGTTATCAACATTAGTATAGGGCACTGCACCTTCTCGTGAGTTTACCAGGATATTATTAATATGGAACAGTTTCAACAGTGTATTGTGCACAATAGTCTGGGCAAGAATTAGGGGGGAGAAGGGCTACACAGATCGGAAAGCAAAGAACGAGGCTTTGAGACGGGGCATGAGGTGACGTGTAAACTTATTTCTCAGCAGCTTACACATGCTTATTCACTATAAGCGCTGTTTTGAGCCCTTGCCCTTGACATCATGTTGGTGAGGCCAAATAGCACTGTCGAAGAACGTTAACCTGGGAATATATTAAAAGCATTAGGACTACACCTTAACTGTAGAGTTCAGAAAAGAAAGCAGTATCAAAAGTTATGGCAGCGACTAGCAGGTGATTTTTTTGGGGGGAGGGAGCAAAGCTGTGATAAAATGAGGTCTCGGGGTAACAGTCTAGGAAGGAGACACAAAGCAAGTACAAGGGTAGCAACGATACAAGTCTCAAACTGTTGAGCTTTAACGTGTCTTTTCAGTGTGTGTGTGTGTGTATGTGACTCAATCTCAAGAGTTTCTAGTGGATCAAAGACAAAGAAGCAGGTAGCCAGTAGAGGAGAGACTTGCCCTAGCCAAGAGTCTCTGCGGTTCAGCCATCAGTCTGCACAGGGCAGGAGAAGAGGAGAAAGACCCAGGTTCCACAAGCAACCGTGTCATAATAGCTATGTGACCTTGTACAAGTCCTAGAAACCGAGCTCGGTGGGTGGTGTTTCTCACAAACACGTTTCCAAGGTCTAGTAACTTGCGGGCAGCGGGGTCAGGGAGCGTGCCTGGGTGGCCATCGCTAGCTGACAGTGGTATCCGACTTGGTGCCCGACTTGGTGCCCTCTCCCCCCTTCTAGCCAAGATTCTATTCTTTGAACCACGGGCATGAGCAGCTTGAGTGCAGAGTGAGCAGAAAGGCGAAGGCAAGAGAAGGAACTCCTGCCACCCGCGATCCCCCCTCGCCCAGCCACGGACACGGAGCTCCCGGGGCCCCGCTGCACGGAGGCGGACGCCGGTGCACGCCCGGGCGGTGACAAGCGCCTGGGAACCCGGGCGGGACGCCGCGCGCCCGGCGCTGCGCTCCGAGCTTCCTAGCTACGGGTTTCGGCGTCGCGCCGGAGCCGCCCCACCCAAGCGCCCGCCCCAAGTTTCCCGGGCTGTGTGATCCGGGCGCACCTTCCGCTGGCGGCCTCGCCATCCGCCAGATCGCAGCGCGTGAGAAAGGAGGAGGGACGCCCCCAGCGGTTGGCCTCCAGCCCGGCCAACTCCCGCTCGCACCCGGGCCTCGGCCTTTTGTACCCAGCCCACGTGACCCGCCCAGCGGCTCCCCCCACCCCCCGTCGCCCCGCCCTCCGGCCCTTCCCGGCGGCGAGCCCGCTCTTCCAGCTACGGGCCGCCCTCCTTCCGCGCCCCTCGACTCCTCCCCTCCGTCCCTCCGCCCGCGCAGGCTGTTCCCGCTCCCTCCCCGGGCGGCCGTTCCCTCGCCACGCTCCCCTCCCCCCGCGGCTGTTCCGCCGCTTGGCCTCCCCTCCCCCCAGTCGGAGCTCACTGTCTCCAAGATGGCGGCCGTGTCAGTTTGGGGCATCTCCGCGGTCCGGCCCGGGCCCCCGGGATCCCGGCTGTCTTCCCCCCAGGTAAGGAGCCGAGGGGGCGGCCCCCGGTCGTTCCCGGCTGCCGGGCCCGAGGCCGGGTCGCCCCGGAGTCTGCTTGGGCGCTTCGCGGTGTCGGCGGGCTGCTGCAGGCCCCGCCGCGGCCTGCGCCGCCTCCCGCTGCTCTGCGCCAGGCCTCGGGCTGGGCGCCGCGGCCGCCCCCTCGCGTCTGACTCCGCGGCCCGGCCCGCGCCGCCCTCCCGGCTCGCGCCCACGGCCCGCCGCCGCCCTCGCTCCGCCGGCGGCCGGCTCCCGGAGCCGGGGCTCACGGGCGCCGAGCAGCCAGGCCGCGGAGCCTGGGGCTGCTGTGCGGGCTCGCCCGCTCTCCCTCGGGGGC
>JADRCD010175638.1:0-10796 GCA_019843815.1 Montemys delectorum | reverse complement strand
TTTTTTGGAGTTCCTCAGTGTCTGTTGTTTTCTCTCTCTTCATTTCTGATTTTGTTAATTAGGAGACTGTCTCTATGCCCTCTAGTTAGTTTGGCTAAGGACTTATCTATACTGTTGATTTTCTCAAAGAACCAGCTCCTGGTTTGGTTGATTCTTTATATAGTTCTTTTTGTCATCACTTGATTGATTTCAGCCCTGAGTTTGGTTATTTCCTGCTGTCTACTCCTCTTAGGTATATTTGCTTCATTTTTCTAGAACTTTCAGATGTGTTGTCAGGCTTCTGTATGCTCTCTCCAGTTCCTTTTGGAGGCACTCAGAGTTATGAATTTTCCTCTTAGCACTGCTTTCATTGTGTCCCATAAGTTTGCATATGTTGTGGCTTCATTTTCATTAAAATGTAAAAAGTCTTTAGTTTCTTTTTTTTCATCCTTGACCAAGTTATCATTGAGTAGAGCCTTGTTGAGCTTACACATGTATGTGGGCTTTCTATTGTATATGTTGTTATTGAGGATCAGCCTTAGTTTGTGGTGATCTGATAGGATGCATGGGATTATTTCAATCTTCTTGTATCTGTTGAGGCTTGTTTTTTGCTGATTATATGGTCAATTTTGGAGAAGGTACCATGACATGCTGAGAAGAAGGTATTTTTTTGTTTTAGGATAAAATGCTCAATAGATATCTGTTAAATCCATTTGATTCATAACTTCTATTAGTTTCACTGTGCCTCTGTTTAGTTTCTGTTTCTATGATCTGTCCATTGCTGAGAGTGGGGTGTTGAGGTCTCCCACTATTATTGTGTATGGTACAATGTGTGCTTTGAGCTTTAGTAAAGTTTCTTTAGTCAATGTGGATGCCCCTGTATTTGGAGCATCGAAGTTCAGAATCAAGAGTTCATCTTGGTAGATTTTACCTTTGATAAGTAGGAAGTGTCTCTCCTTATCTTTTTTGATCACTTTAGGTTGAAAGTCAATTTTATTCGACATTAGAATGGCTACTCCAGCTTGTTTCTTGGGAACATTAGCTTGGAAAATGTTTTCCAGCCTTTTAATCTAAGGTGGTGTCTGTCTTTGTCACTGAGGTGGGTTTGCTGTGTGTAGTAAAATGTTGGGTCCTGTTTACATATCCTGTCTGTTAGTCTTTGTCTTTTTTATTGGGGGAACTGTGTCCATTGATAATAAGAGATATTAAAGAAAAGTAATTGTTGCTTCCTGTTATTTGTGTTGTTAGAGGTTGAATTCTGTTCATGTGGAATTCTTTTAGTTTTGTTGTAGTGCTGGAATTCTTCGTTTAGTTCTGTTGAAAGATTACTTTCTTGCTTTTTCTAGGGTGTAGTTTCCTTCCTTGTGTTGGTGTTTTCTATTTATTATCTTTGAATGGCTGGATTTGTGGAAAGATTTTTGTAAATTTGGTTTTGTCATGGAATACCTTAGTATCTCGTTCTAACTCTCATGGTAATTGAGAGTTTTACTGAGTATAGTAGCCTAGGCTGGCATCTGTGTTCTTGTAGGGTCTGTATGACATCAGCCCTGGTTCTTCTTGCTTTCATAGTCTCTAGTGAGAAGTCTGGTGTAATTCTGATAGGTCTGCGTCTATATGTTACTTCACCTTTTTTCCTCACTGCTTTTAATATTCTTTCTTTGTTTTGTGCATTTGGTGTTTTGATTATTATGTGACAGGAGGAATTTCTTTTCTGGTCCAAACTATTTGGAGTTCTGTAGGCTTCTTGTATGTTCATGGGCATCACTTTCTTTAGATTAGAGAAGATTTCTTCTATAATTTTGTTGAAGATATTTACTGGCCCTTTAAGTTGGAAGTCTTTACTCTCTTCTATATCTACTATCCTTAGGTTTTATCTTCTCATTGTGTCCTGGATTTTCTGGATGTTTTGGATTAGGATCTTTTTGCATTTTGTGTTTTCTTTGACTTTGTGTCAATGCTATCTATGGTATCTTCTGCTCCTGAGATTCTCTCTTCTATTTCTTGTATTCTGTTAGTGATGCTTGCATCTATGGCTTCTGACTTCTTTCCTAGGTTTTCAATTTCCAGAGTTGTCTCCATTTGTGATTTCTTTATTGTTTCTACTTCCAGTTTTAGATCCTGGATGGTTTTGTTCAATCACACCACCTGTTTACCTGTGTTCTCCTGTAATTCTGTAAGGGATTTTTGTGTTTCCTTTTTAAGGGCTTCTACCTGTTTACCTGTGTTCTTCTGTATTTCTTTAAGAGAGTTATTTATGTCCTTCTTAAAATCCTCTATCAACATCATGAGATATGATTTAAAATCCATATCTTGATTTTCTTGTGTGTTTTGGGTTATCCACAACTTGCTGTGGTGGGAGTACTGGGTTCCGATGATGCCAAGTAGTGTTAGTTTCTGTGTAGGATTCTTGCATTTGCCTTTCACCATCTGGTAATCTCTGGTGTTTGATGTTCTTGCTGACTCTGGATGGAGCTTTTTCCTTCTGTGGATCTGTAAGGCTGTGTCAGCTCTCTTGGGAGACTAGGTCTCTCCTTGCAGGAATGGTGCACAGAGGACTTTGGAACAGCCCCACCTCTTGTGTGCATATTGATGCCGAAAGGACCCTGTCCCAGCTGCTCTGCAGCTTCTCTGGTCTGTGCCTCCTGGATGGCCCTGCCTTAGACAGTTACCAGAGACAAAGTCTGGAATTTTTTTTTAAATTTTGCCTTGTAGTGGTATTTTAGTTATGTACTCCAATTCCTTAACATTGAATATCTTTATATTTAATGTTTCCTTTAATTTCTGCTAGGAATGTTTTTATTTTTTACTTAGCATGTCTTTTTCCTGGGTAAATTTTAGATTGTTTTATTTATTTCAAGTTATGATACATGACATTCAGTTTCTAATTTCTTATTCAGATTGCTCAGTTTTGAATATAGCTAGAACTCACAGTGTGTTTATTTCATCTGCTACTTTGCTGGTCATTCATATTATTTGATTACATCAGTACTTTGGGAGATATTTATAGATGTATAAATATAAAATTATATTATGTTGTTCCAAAGGCAGGGGGCCTAAGCTGGTGGCCTGCCTGTGGCTCTTTCTCTCTCTCTCTCTCTCTCTCTCTCTCTCTCTCTCTCTCTGGAGGCGGGGGCCTGCTGCTGAGGCCTGGGTCTCTCTCTCTCTCCCAGGACTAACCTGTTTGCTGCCTGGTACCTTAATTAAAAAAGAGGCAATGTATGAATGAGTTATTTTATTGTAGGAAGGATAGAATATGCTGGTTGAGTAGAGAGAGGGAGAAAGGAAGGAGAGGGAGAAAGGCAGAGAAGAGAACAAAGAGCAAAGTGGAGAGAGAGAGCAAGAGAGCAAGAGAGAGAGAGGAGAAGAGTAGGAGAGTGAGGAGGTAAGAGTGAGAGAGAGAAGAGTAAGAAAGCAAGAGGAAGAGAACAAGAGAACAAGAGAGTGAGGAGGGGGCAAACCACCCCTTTTATTGTATGGGGCGTGGCATGCCTGGCTTGTGGTCAGATGACTGGGTGTAAGGTCCAGTTAGAATACTGGGAGCTTGAGGCATTGTCTGCCTGATAGAGCACATATCTCCTGCAGGGGCAGCTGTGAGGGGTCTTGGCTGAAATCTGAGCCATTGGTCTCAGGAGCTTATCACCAAACTCCTATCATCCCTTGTGAACAAATTACTTTGCTCAGTGTGTCTCCGGAGTTCCAAGATGGCCGTTCTACTGGACTATGGCTGTCAGAACTCCCCACTGCCCCGTAATACTATATATAAAGAAAAGTGATTTCATATCAATTGAAATGATTGCATATTATTTTTCCTCTTTTCAATTAATATGTTTGACTGGATTGACTTTTATATTTTTAAACATTCATGCATCTCAAAATAAATCTCATTATGTCACAATGTATTATAGTGTATAACACACATTTTATTTGATGGTTAAGTGATAATATTTATTAAATAATTATTTACTGTTACCCATTGTTATTTTCACAGTAAATTTCTAAGGAAGAAATACTGGCCCATAGTTATTTCATTTATAATTAGGATTTTCTTTTAGATGGGATATATTTAAATTCATTGTTAATTATTGGCCTTTTCTTATATATTTTTAAAAAGCAAAACAAAATTTCAAGATGAATTGGTGTAAATTCCTCTTAAAATACTTTGTAGAAATCAAAGATGTGTCAGTACAATGGCATAGTAAAGAAGTAGTAAAAATACACAAAAAAATAATATGAGCATTTCTTTTTTTCCATGTTTGTTGGTTAGTGTTAATCATATACTCCACACATTTGTTCTATTAACTGATCGGTTTCTCAGTAAGGGATTGTCAAGAATTGGAGGGCTCATGGTCATATATATGTAAGCTCATGTAGTCTTGTGGACACATATGCAAATGATGCTTCTTATTATTTATATAAAATATGTTTAAAATTAAAATAATGTTCAAATATTTTCCTCCTCCACCTTATCTAACATACTAACTTTCCAACCACTTCCATATTCCTTTCCCCCATTCAGCTGATAGCCTCTTTCTCTTTGACTCTTATTACCTTATACAGATATATAGTATGTGAAATTTTATATAAAATTAATAATTTTCATAAGATGTTTTTATTGGAGAAGAACAATTACTTCCAGTAATTGTGACATGTGACATGATGTCATTCTTTAATATTTGATATTCTCTAAATATACAAACAAACTTTCTATTTAATACTGTTGTTGAATTCTTGAAATGAATGATAAATGTTCTTTAGTTTGCCTTATTACATATCTACTTCCTGGAAATGTGAATATCTAAATTATTAAGTGACTTTCAAAACTGTGCACTTTTAATATTGATGATAAATGCAAGATTTAACTATGTACTACTCAATATATAGTCACACACATGCACACTGGCACAGTCACAAATACATATAAAAAGAGATCCTAAGAATTAGATATTAAACTTCACTTATCAATAGTAGATGTACATTTTACACTAATGATCTCCATATTTCTTTCTCAGTGCCTAGTTATAAGCACCCTGTATAGATAACTCTAAGTTATTTTCAAGAATGGAAAATAAATCATACAAAATACCTTTAAATGAAAAATAAAATATATTTATCCATTAGAAATAAAAATGAATACTCATTTTTTTTCTTTCATTCTACTCTAAAGAACTTTAAAGCTATATTCAGAAGTTAAAATACATAAATTTAGTGTTAGATCTAAGTTCACACTGAAAATCAATTACTTGTCCTTGACAAAACCTTTTATTATATCCAAATGATTTTAGCTACTAAAAGGTATTGAAAAAATTTTAAAGTTACACAGCTTTAATCTTATAAGTGCATCATTCTAAAACGTGTGAGATAAAACTGAAAAGGTCAAATCCATTCTAACTATGGCTGTTCTTTGGATTATTTTTATAGTTGAAGAAGCTGAATGCCAGCTGACTCAAATACACAAGACCACAAATTTCCTTTTATTTCCAATGTAGTATTATATTGTTGGTCTATTCAGTATGTTGTTTGCTGGTGTAGAGTTAGAAAATGGAATGTTTCATTGTATAAAAGTCCAGAAAGGAAGAGCTCTAAATTTCATATTTCAAAATGAAAATTTAAATGGCAAAATTATCAAAAATATTTTAAAGTATATTTACTTTTTTACTCATTCAATATATGACCCTTAGTTTCTAACATGTATGTTAATAAAACAATATTGACAATGACAATAATTAAGCCATTTAGAAATAATTTAAGTAAATAAAACACTAACAAACATTATCAAATTAATAATGTTGCTATTATATGGAACACTTTATAGTCATATAACCACCTAAAATTTCTACAAATTACTTATTCTAATGAAATGAAATGTTATAAATGTAGAGAAAATAATCTGATTCAAAATACATTAAGGTTATATTTTCATTACTAACTCACAATAATGAAAATATTTTAATTTATTATTTTACTGGTAATGCTTGTCAATATGGCAACATGCTAGAAATTATTAGGAGAACACTGAAACCAAGACCTTAAGCCAAGCTTTCAGGATGCTGATAGCTAGAGAGTGAATCAATTGGAAATAATTTTAGTTTACACAAGTGATGAGAACTCCTGTATATGACATTTTAACAATATTATACAGGACAAAAAGTGAAGTTCTCAGTATGCACATTTATTTCCATGGCTGATTTTCCACATCAATTTGTTGGGCTTGAGGATTTTCAGATCACTGGGAAATAAAATTTTCTGTGTTATCCTGTTAGGACATTTATAGGAAAAGAATAGTATTTGTTTCTAAAATGAAAACCAAGACTGAAGAATCTACAGTAAGGAAGAACAACCATCATCAGTGTCATGTGGCAATCTGTCCATGGCTGGCCATGAGAAAGAAATCAGTGGAGGAGCAGCTCTAGATTGCAGCCAGCATGTAATCACATTTCTTGCTCTCCATAATAATGAAACAAAATTTCTGTAATAAAGCTCTTGGATGAACCTATATTTACATCTCAGTTCTACTCTGAAAATACCTGAAGAACATATGCTCTTATATAAGTACACGTAAAATGTGTATATGGAATAAGATAAGTTGGCTACTGTGGACTGCTGTAGTTGAACAATCCAAAGGGAAGTAAAAACCCATGATTCCAGAAGACAGAGCACTGGCTTTGTGTCCCACTCTCTTGAAGTCACTTTCTATGATTTTCTATGCACTGCCAGAGTTATAAGTTTACCCTGTCTATACTAAATTATAATTCATTATGCTTCCTGAAAATTATAAATACAGCTGCAACTCTATGAGACATTCACAACTCACACTTTGTGTCCTTTGAGAAATCTCTGCAGAACTCATGTTTCTGGCAAATGTTCCCCCTCTAATTTATGATTTCTGTATATTCTGCAATTCTATTTAATATTTTCATCAGCTTCTTTTTAAGTTCTGTGACTCTCTTATAGGAATTAAGTATAAACGTATTAATAGCAACTATATAAATTATCTCTATATGTAATTATTGAATGAATTTGCACTGGTTAGTCACATATATTTTTATTAATAAAGGAAAACTCAAAGCTGCTTGAAGAAGAAATCCTTTAAAGTAAACTTTGAAATATTGAAAAACCTTGGTCTTAAGTATATGATTTTATGAACTCATTAATGAATGTTAATATTCTCCATGGAAATTCACTATTAATATTTTATGCTTCATATCACTTTGAGTTGTTTTAATACTAGTGATTTTTATTATTCTATTAGTATTCCCAATTAAATTTGGGTAGTAGAGATGACACAACTACCTTTGTTTTATTAGATATTCCCTCAAAATAGTTTTACACTATTTTAATTTTCTTCTAAAGTTGATCATATACGAAAGTTGCCCAAAGCAGCATGTATATCAGGCTAACAAATGGTTTTGTTAGGCTTAATCTATTACAGTGAAAATGTATGAAATTTTAAACATCATATTTCTTTTGAACTGTCTTGAATTTTCTGATATTAGCATGTAACATAACTGATTATCCTGCTTTATACTAGATCTATATATTTCAGATGGTTAACTCTGTAATAGTTGTAAGGCATTTGAAATTAAAGCACATAAAGACCAAATCCTTACAGGTATTTCCTCTGCTCACTGGTGGTCTCATCTTAAAGTACTTACCACTTATTTTCATACTGACAATTTTAATTGGACATTTGGAATTGATTTAAAGCATATACTATGCTTTTTATTTAAAGCAAAGATGTCAATATCTTTTTCTTTCCTTTCACTCAGCTTCCTTTCAATAAACCTTGAATTAAGTGCACATACTTCTGCTGCTGAGATGAGAAATTATCCAGGTTATCTGGTGAATTTCCTATGACCTCTGCCAAAGCTGGAAACTCAATTACCCCCTCATAAGCACTTCTTTTACCTCCAGTGCCAGTGAGTCTGGCCTCCTCTCCTTTCTTGTCCACAATGTTGGGTGCCAAATATTGATTGACGTGGTTTGTAGGTACAAGAATAGAGGGTGAAGCTTACTAAGATGCTAAGTCTTCATTTTCCAAAGGAGCAAAGGGGTTCAGCCTTCTTGGAAGAGTCTGACACCCTGCTAGCTCATTCCATTTACTTTATTCAAACATTACACAAGGTTAATTGGGACTGGGAAAGGTTCCAGATACCAAAGTTATCTTGCTTTTGCTGCCTGTGAGAGCAGACAATCCACACAAATCACAGTTCCCTTCAACCATGGCTAGCCAGAATCAAGAAGAAGAACTCTAGGTGGGCCAAGAGTATCTGAGGACGAAAGTTGGTGCTGCTGCAAGTTTTCCCATAGTACCAAGTGCGAACTTTCAGGAAACAACATATTGTTAAGCTACAAAGTGTCTCTAGATAATTTATCAGCCTCTAATGATTGACTCAGATAAGCAAAGGCTTTGCTGAAACATTTCCCTCAAAGCCAGACACAAAGGCTTTACTTAGTTACCATACTTTTCCTTTATGTACATACATAAAGTCTATGATTAAACACTTCTCTTTTCAACAGAGTTTAATAGAGTTTTCTGTCTCTATAACAAATCGCCTGAGGAAAGATAACTTTATTGTTAAAAGGAATAATTTAGGTCAAAATCTTAGAAGTAAAACTTAATTTTCTGGAAGACTGCTTTGGCTCTGCCTCCTCAGTAGAAAATAGTGCTTGTTGGAGAAAGAGATCACAAGTCAAAATGGAAGCCAGAGAACCACTTCACAAATATTTCATAGGTAACAATTATCAGATACAAAATAAAGCCTTTTTAATAAGAAAAAGTAAAAAGAAGACAGTAGGAACTAAGAAGGAATGAAGGTGGTTTTTCTCCTGAAACTCCTTACCAAAAAAAAAAAAAAAAGAAAAAAAAGAAAAGGAAAGAAAAACAAACAAACAAACAAACAAACAAACAAAAAACCCTAATGTCCTGTGCTCCCAAAAGAGAAAAAAGAAAAACAAAAATTCTTCTGTACTCACTTCCATGTTTATCTAAAATTATAAGTTAACTTCTTTTTCCTCTTTGCATTCATTGTCAGTTTTCTTTTTTGATCATAGTCAACACTTACTAATTTAATAGAAATCATCTGATAAGAATTTATAGGTGTCCCAACACTACATCAGCTCACCTCCATATACTCCTTCCAATATTCTGTCTTTATGTCTCTGTCTGTCTCTCTGTCTCTGTCTCTCTGTCTTTGACTCTCGCTCTCTATAATATAGATAAATTGTCTTGCTTCTAAGATCAACCCTCTCCTTGTGGCTATGACCCTCTTCCTATTAGGGATTCATGATGATTGATTGGTCCAGAAATATCATTACATTTTTCCTGCATCAGCAAATTTCCTTTCTCTATTATATCATACACAGCAACTATGTTTTACTGCCAACATGCCTCAGCAGCTTAGTTTGTAACTTAAGTGATCTATCCATTCACTAAGTAATAATGATCAAGCAATCATGTAAGGTATCATACCAGAAGTGACAGACAGCTACGGAGTAACTGCATGTCACATGGTAAGGTTTGCTCTCAAACTTTATTATTAAGATGAAAATCATATAAATCCAAAAGTATGAAGATGGGACTCTCATCAAGCCCTGCAGAGCACTTCATGGGGAAATTTATATACACAGAGAACACATATGACAAATAAGGTTTTTAGGAACTGGCAGCATGTAAAAGATATAGGTACCACCTAAATACTGCACCCAGCACAGGAATGCTCAGAGAGTAGTTTTTAGTCATTGAATCCAACCAGTTTCTTTCAGCTGTCACTTGTCCAGAGCTTAATCATTGTGTGCACATGATAGAATCTGGAGACCTCTTAAGACTCATCTTTTAAAGTGTAAATCCCTTTCTAATTCATAACTTCATAATGTATTTGAAGGAATTTTCCTTTTTTATGTAAATAAAAACTATTCTACTCAAGTTCTGTTAGAATGCCTGAAAGCTACTTTTTTTTTTAAAAATAATACACAAGGAATATACTACCTTATAAGAATCAAAGTAGACAATGCCACACTGTACGTGGTATGATGGATAACATGAGTGATTTGTCTTAAAAAGTTTGCTGCCGACTATACACACCCTGATTGTTACCGATTCTAAGGGTCTGATTTGAAATGTTAATTTGTTTCAAACCATATTTCTTTCTATACTGTCCATTTATTACAATTGATTTTTCAGGGAGAAATGTATAATTTGAGGATAGTTTTAAAAACTAATCTATTTCTGTATACTTAGGTGGTGATTTATCTTAATCCTAGAGAGAATTTCTTTTGCCAGACCCTTTTGGGATTAATGATCTTTTATCTATATTATATATCTGTTATATACACCACAGATTTACATGTAAATCCTGCACAGTGTCTGTGGATAATCTTCTTGTACCATTATAGGTTTAGTAAGTTTTTGCTAAGTAGGCATCTTTTTTTAATTAATGTTTTTCATGCAACATGCTCAGAGTACCTTTTCCCCTCACCCCCCAACTCCTCCTACTTCTTCTCAATCCCACAACTCATGAATTCAAAATATTTATATTCAAATGTTTATAGTGAGAGATATCCTGGAAATGTTTGTGTTAATTTCATTTTATCTTCCTTTTCAGAACATCATGGTTTAAATTTACAGAACACGCAAATGGATAGGATTCTCATTTTAAAGACTGTTAAAAAATACATACTCAGTCCTGCAACTATGGAGTTTCATGTTTTTGATGTCACTCAGAGTCATTCAAATGTCTTGACTTATAGAGTCCTAAAAGTTGTATTTATTTTATGATTGTCAATTTATGTAATTTGTGTGGGTATATGTGTGTGGGGGG